>JAGDQP010002265.1:96953-107274 GCA_022664845.1 Lepisma saccharinum
TCCCAAAGCCAGTATTTTTACTGGCTTTGGGATTAAGACAAAATTGGCGGGCTTCCCCATCTACAACAGACGCGCATCCAACAGATTCATCTGATTTGGATACATAGGTAAAACAGAGATAAAACGTGGGTACTGACTCTGCAACGCAAGAAAACGTTGCTGGAATTCAATCATGGATGTCTCAGATTTCTTTAGACTTGACAAAGAGATATCAATCCGTGGGCGGGCAAGTGTCCATGGGGGACAGAGACTAAAACGGACAGTACAGACAGTTGGGCGGTCTGCATTCAGATTCTCCAACAACTCTGATGCTCGGATGTCAAGTGGTCGGGTAGCGTGACCACGATGTTCATATAGGGCTCGTTGTACTTGGTATTCGATTAAGTTATGTGCTGGGTGGCTTGCTAAAGATGATATCTTAGCAAGATAGCTCAGCACATAGTACATCCTACGAATCTCGAGCGGTGGTTCAGCGGCATCAACACAAAGACTGCTGACAGGACTTGTGTGATACACGCCAGTGGAGAGACGAATTCCAGCATGATGGACACAATCGAGCGTATGTAAGGCTGAAAATCGTGCAGAGGAATAAGCGTGACAACTATAATTAAGCTTAGATAAAATGAGTGCGCGATAAAGGCGCAATAAGGTTGTACGATCAGCACCCCAAGTGGGATGACTTAAAACACGTAATAAATTCAGAGCTCTGGTACAGGAAATTTTAATTTGGCGAAGGCGACTACGCTAATTTAACTTTGTATCAAATAATAAACCAAGGTATCGTACCTCCTCGACGAACTGGACTTGTCTGTCTCCAAGAAAGAGATCTGGGTGTACTAAACAATTTCGTTTACGGCAGAACTGTACACAGACTGTCTTCATTGGAGAAAAACGAAAGCCAGTCTGGTGTGACCAGTCAACAAGACGGTTAAGCGTCAACTGGATCTGCCAGGCTGCGAGGTTGATATTCGCAGATTTACAGACAATCGTCAAGTCGTCAACATATAAAAGACCTTGCACAGGAGGGCGAATACAAGCCATAACACTATTCACTGTAATAGCAATCAGTGTTACGCTCAGCACACTCCCTTGAGGTACGCGATTCTCCTGTAAATAACGCTATGAGAAACGTTCACCAACACGGACACGAAAATAGCGATCGCTAAGAAAATGTGATATAAGATGGGCCATATCCCCTAAGTCCCAGTCATGAAGCTGGCGTAATATGCCATATCTCCAGGTGGTATCATAGACCTTCTCTAAATCGAAGAACACAGTAAGAACATGTTCATTCCGGAGGAATGCATTCTGAGCAATAGACTCTCACCTGACAAGATGGTCGAGAGTTGATCTATATTGGCGAAACCCACACTGATCATTATAAAGCAAGTTGTTATGCTCGAAATACCACATTAGGCGTCGGTTTATCATTCTCCCAAATAGCTTGCATACGCAGCTAGTGAGAGCATTGGGCCGGTAACTTGTGGGGGTTTAGTTTATCTTTGTCAGGTTTCAGAATGGGAATTACAATAGCTTGTCGCCAACTAGACGGGAAGCTATCAGTCCTCCAGATCTGATTATAGAGATTTAGTAAGAAGACCTTTCCTTGGGAGGGAAGGTGTCGCAGCATTTCATAGTGAATATCATCCAGTTCAGGGGATGTGTGTCTAACATCCCGCAAGGCAGTGTCAAGTTCCCACACGGTGAAAGAGACATTATATGCTTCGGAATTATAAGAGTGGAAGCGTAGAGGTATCATCTCTGCCTGTCGTTTAATGTTTACAAAAGTAGCACTATAGTGCTGAGAGCTGGATATTGCTGCGAAGGCTGCTCCAAGAAGATTAGCTATCTCTTCTGGGTCAGTATGCAAGACATTATTGTGCTTCAGAGCAGTCAATAGCTCGGAGCGACAGGTGCCTTGCAAACTCTGATCCCGTTCCCACACGTCTCGAATTGGCATTTGTGAATCAATGGAAGATATGTATTTACGAAAGGAGGT
Organism: Lepisma saccharinum; assembly: GCA_022664845.1. NCBI lineage: Eukaryota > Metazoa > Arthropoda > Insecta > Zygentoma > Lepismatidae > Lepisma > Lepisma saccharinum. Next base: position 98,953 of record JAGDQP010002265.1, read on the forward strand.
TTCTTGAGACGTCGAATATAGGCTTGTGACTGTCAAACTGCATTTAAATTTGCCGCTGTAGGATATCAATTGAACACTCGTAGAGCGCGACTGCGCCTTCTCCTTGCTAGTTCGAGCTCATTGTTCTACCAGGGAGCAGAACGCCGACGTGGCGTTCGGCCAGACTGTGGGATGGAACATCTGGCAGCTCGCAAAATTTCACGGTTTAAGTAAACAAACCGAATCATTCAGGGGCAAATCTCCTTGATCAACTAGTTGGACACGAGTTTCATATTTAGGCTAGTCAGTATGCTTCAGATACCAATGTGGTAACTTTCGTTGTGCGTGATAGAGGTTTAAAAAGTCTAAAATTACTGGGAAGTGGTCACTACCACATAGATCGTCATGTACACGCCATGCCAGCATGGGTGCAACAACTGCACTGCAGAGAGAGAGATCGATCGCTGAGTACGTGTCACTTACCAAACTAAAATGCGTGTTAGCACCAGTATTTAATAAAACTAAGTTTGAAGCGTCAATAAACGATTCAACTATTCTACCGCGGACATCTGTACGAACACTATCCCAAATAATATTATATGAATTAAAATCTCCAACTAAAACTATAGGTTGGGGTAACTGCTACAAAAGATTTTGGAGGTCAAGGAGCGTAAAGTCTTGTTCCCTTCTTATGTACAAATTCAGGATTGTGACATGCTGTTCAAGGTGGACGCGAACAACAACCGCCTGTAGGGTCGTAGCAATGTAGACAGGTGTTGGATACAGCCTGTCAACAACACCAACTGCAACACCACCACATGCGCGACCATCAGTTGGGAAATCTGTGCGAAAGAGTGTATAGTTTTTTTAAGATCACAGATTCAGTGGTTTTAAACTTTGTTTCCTGAAATTTTGATTCTTAAATCTACTCTTGTATTGAGAAATGGTCCTAAGACTTCAACCGTATTAGAATATGAAAGTGTCTGCTGTTTTCGTGCTAACGATACTAAACACATATTCCAGTTTGACGAAGGAACGATTGAATCTATTCCAGACAAAATGAACATAATGGGCCTAGCCCTACAGGGTTTCTTAACGTGGGGGCCTCGATCCCCAGGAGGGTTACGGCTTGTGTTCAAGAGGGTCACGAGAGAAGGTTCAAAAATAAATTTAATTAGGATTTTGTACGCTAAAGCCATGGGCGGATTTAGGAGAGAGACCCTGGGGAGGCAATCACTTTAAAAGCTATCGTTTAGGATGAAACATTTAAAGACATTCTGAAATGAGGGGGCAATGCTAAAACAAATACATTTCAAAGAAGGTATTTTATTTTACTTGCTGTTTTATATAATTACTAAAGATAATGTCATTTTTGAATAGCTTTTGTATATAATTAGGACATTTATTATCAATACAGCAAAACAACTGTCATGTTTTGAAATGTAATGTGCTTGTGGATCACCGGCTAGAAGACATCGTAAAAGGTGAGTTGAAGTATGAAAAGGGTTGAGAAGCGCTGGCTAAGGTAATATTCTTAAAGCTTCAATTTTATTAGGCTGTTCATACATTTAGCATTTCCATGGTAATTGAGACACAATTTATAAATACATATTAGAGCATGAAGAATGAATAATTGTACCAAATCACACCAAACCTGACAAAGTATTGCAAGGAAATACCCTTAGCACTGTTGCCAGATGGTCGGTATTGAATTTCCCTATTGAAGCATCAAAAATTACCTTTTCTCCAAGAAATTACCCTACGCTTAAATTATCTACTATTCCTCTTTTACTACTACTACTACTATTACTACTACTACATCTATTATTCGTGCTACTACTATTACTACTACTACATCTATTATTCGTACTACTACTATTAATACTACTACTACCAGGGGGTTATTTATATGGGAAACGAAAGTATATATATATATATATATATATATATATATATACCCCTTTCCTCCTTTGTTTTAAAAAATAAAACCTAGATGGCAATATTGCAAACATTAGTCCGTTGTTAATTTGTTTGCCTTTCCTGTAACTTGCCGCTCTGCTAGATGTGGATGTGATTGTTCCTGGTTGTAGAGCTGTTTGTTTTTGAAAGCACCAGATGCCTCCAATGGTTGCTACTTCAAAGGTAAACCACGATGATATTATTATTATATTGTTTCACCTTCTAATAACAACTGTGCTGCCTTGTGTATTATTGCAACTTCTGTTTTCAATGTAGTCAATTGAAAGTAGAAATATACTAAAGTAGAATTTCCCTACATTTGAAGGTATTTAAAGAAAATTTCCCAGTTTTACCTTTCGGCAAATTTTGAGCAGTTTTTCCCTACGCCTGAGGGAAATTTCCCTTCATCTGGCAACACTGGCCCTTAGGGCTCGAACCTTGTTAGAATATTTAAATATTTCTCGTTTCCATGGTGATGAGATACAATTAATGTTCTAAAACATTACACTAAATCTCAACCAATTGTTCAATTTATTTTGTAAACATTGCAAAAAACATTAATGCATCCTAGTTTTATTTAACTATACTATACTGTAATTTTCCACCTAAAACAGTTTCATGTAAAACGGAATAACTGCTTCAGCACACTCTGGTGAGAAAGAAAAACATCAATCCAACTGGTTATACATTTCACATCGACCGTTGTGGTTTGTTCCTGCTGGCAAGTACAAAATGTCTGGTGGGCAGCAGCTTGCAAATGGAACCATCTGCTAGGCAGACGTTACCCTCATAACATTGAAAGAAAGCAACAGTCTGAATGTCAGTTAAGAAAATGTGTTCGTTAATTACTGGGGATATTAAATAAATAAATGATGTCTGTAATGTGTAGTTTAGCATATTTGATAATTCGTTGTAATATTTATTTAAAGATGCAGTATGAGAAATCAAGATAACAAAGGATACCATAAAACTTATTTATCCTAAAAGTATGCAAATCTGTACATCAACAGCGTCGTCTGCGTTGCATAGTTATGCTTGAACTTAAACCAGAGAAGGATGTTTCAGAATGAAAATATCGATGATTTTTTTTCTGGTTGATCAAATGTAAAAACTTTTCGATAATAGATGTCGCCCAGCACGACGAATTAGTTTTCAAAGGCCTGATGAACTCAGCTAGGCTGTGACTGGTCCAAAGGAACCAGAATATATTATCTAGATACAGTACTATCTTTTTCATCTGACGTTGAAATAATTGAGCTAGAATCGTGAAACTCATGGGTACGATTTATCACATCTTGTGGATTGATGCTCAATATTATATATATTTATTTAAATGATACCTATCTACAAATTAATATAGTAAGAACATTTTATTTTACCCTGTTTATTTTCTATCTTATTATTTCTCGCGGATAGTATTCTTCAAAATTAATTAGCTTTGTTTATGAACATTTCAAAATATTTCGCCTTCTCTGCTCAAAGACAATGCTACAAGTGGGTCGTTGAAATATCAATATACTGTAGCGAAACAACATTTCTAAACGCAATAATAATTTCACATAGATGTCAGAAGTGTACATTACTAAAAAAAAAAAAAAGGTATTTTGAGAGCAGATTGAAATAAGCCGTCATTCCACGACGCCACTAACTACAACATGTCTAAGTCAAATAGCGTAAATTGTAAACATATTTTCATATTTTATGTATTACATACTGAAGTAATGTAAGTGCTTCAAATACATTTACAACATCTACCAGTTGATACTCCGACTGTCGAATGTTAAAACAAAGGCGTTTCATGTCCGAGTTACGATAGGCGTTTTATATTTTGAAAGAAGGGAACGGAAATGAGTACATACAATATTATTTTGGCTAGGTGAAATATTACTACCATTTTTACAGATAATACAGGCATTTCTTTACACGTAAAATTAGCCTCATATAATAAACTAAAACTGAGCCTGAAAAAAATAATAAACTAATAAATATGAATACATAATGACAGAATGAATTATAACCAACATCATGAGCTGCGATTTAGCCATGCAGTGCCCATTTTCGAAACTGCATCGAATTCACCGTAAAAAAATCATGTGAATCAATTAGTATCTTATAATCGAAAAAAGATTAGTACGAGTGATGACTTAAATAAAAGCAACCTTGGTTGGGATCGAGAACCCTTTATAACAAGAGAAAAAGATACCAGTCATCTCGATACTGCGCTTATTAAAAAATAACGAAAGACATTTTTTTTTCTTTTATGTCTGATTTAATAGAAAGTTTGAATTTTGAAAATAAGTATCACATTTTCTTATCTGAAATACTATAGAAAATTTCCTGTATTTTCTTGCTTCCTTATTATTTCTTTTATCTTGAAAGAGAAAAGTAAAAGTTGAAGATATATTCATTCGTCTTACAGTTCAGGTTCATAAAAAATGCGCTTCTCATCTGTACGCATATATTCACAGATAGCGAGGAATGGACCGCGAGAGATGCTGAAGAGATGTCTCAGGCAATTTCAACTAGCAATAGAAGATGGAGATAGCGATGAGAGAGAGAGAGAGAAAGAGACGAATAAAAGAGATGGAGAGGCAGAAATACTGCAGGATATGAAACTTGTTAAGAGTCTCTTCAACATCCTTTTGCTTCGGGTGTATCAACCAATAAGTGTAAAATTGGCTGGAATTGCCCTCTTCTTCCGGGTGATCTGTTGCCTGTTTCGTCTGTTCCTTCTTCTGTCGCTCTACCATTCCCATCAACGCAGGAAATTTCACAAAATTCTTTTCTCTACTTCCTAAACAGCGATTAGTAATGGGTTTCAATTCCATATCAATTACTAGCAATCTTAAAACTTACGATCCCTCATCCTCTCTACTGTCTGTTCGCCTCCTGTTGTTAGAACGTGAAGTAGTGCGGCCTTTCTTCTTCATTTATCTTTTTTCTTTCTTTCTTGATTTTTCCTTGATTTTACTTCTTCCGTTTTTCTACATTCTTTTCCCCTTACAGGCCTTTTCTCTTCCTCTTTTTTCATTAGCTAAGACTCTCAAAGAGCATTTAGCCTCAAGTTTTTTGTGTGTCGTTAAAAGCAGTCGTCAAATCGATGACCCTTATGGGGAAACCTTCAGAGAAATTGGAACAATTTTATCTCATCCTTCTTTACATCCTTCTCTCAATCTCTCTTTCCCTGATCTGCTACTTATTTTTTTTCTTCTTCTTCTGATTGCAGAGTCTTTGTCTTAATCTTCCTCTCAGTATATTTTGTTTCGTACCGAGCGGCCGTAGCTCAGTGCTGGAGCGTTGGTTGGAGCATTCAGGAGTTCGTGGGTTCGATCGCAGTGGTCGACCATTCTGGGATCGGGGATTTCCCTCAGTCACAGCAGACGAATGCTGGGATGGCACATTCAAGTAGGTCCTGACAGACACTTGCCGGAATCCTTTCCCGTCCCCTATCCCAGCCTGAGCCTTTGATGCCTATAGGCCATAAATAGAATTCAAATTCAGTATATTTTGTTATTAGTGATTTTTTACTCAAGTTGAATCGTATCTAATGTTATAAATTTGCATGTGATCTATTGAATTATTTTGTATACTTTCCGTTATTTTAAATGACATTGTTGCCTGCTGAGATCTGGAGACCTTAAAAGAAATGCTTCAGTTACATACTTAAGGAATTCTGATTCAAATCCGTGTTTTATCACGCAATTTGTTATAAATTTCAGTATATTTAGATATAATGTTTATCACAATACTGAATGAAGTACTTTGACTTTATATCTTAGAGACTATAAGGGTTCTACCATCACTATTGTGCCCTATGGTTGGACTATAATGTCGTGAATGAAGTTGTTAATTGTTTCTTTCAGTTCTACCAGGAAAACATTTTGATGGTAAATAGGACGTAGAATTTGGTACCTTTCTCCTAGTGTTGCTAGTCTGTTCTTTTCATATAATTTTAGACAGATTCCTCTCCAATCCCGTATTCAAATTTTTAGTATGCACTAGGTTTAACGAAGTAAGTTATGAAGTATTTTCCGAAACCAGTACAAAAGCAAAGCTGGTCATCATCCTGTTTGGATTTGAGTTCGGGTCGTCAACTGAGGAAGGTTGACGCAGACCCAAAGCTACATTCCTGCTACGAATTTTCTTTATAATGTTAATATACTGTTGCTGAATCATCATGTTTTTTTAAACTTTTTTTTCTGAAATTTCTGCTACTTACAGCGCTTTAAGACTACTGGCTGTCACCTCTAATTCTTTAGCTGTTGCTGTCAAAATATGGAGACAGCTGCAAATACCTAGATTTTAGGTTTTATTCCGGCATTTTCCTCGTGGGACTGACAAGTGAAGCAGCGGAAACAGACTTTACAAGAAATGGTTAAAGAAATTTGGAGGCTTTCTAAATGTGGGTTTGGAAGGAAATATGAAACTTATAACGATACTAGAAACAATGAAAATATGAGAAGAACAACCTGGTTGGGACATAGCTTACACTGAAATACGATATTTGCAGAATGTAATTGAAAGTGTAGCTGGCTGGAAAAGAGGAAGAAGATGAATCCTACTTATTGACGATATTAAGGGGGATAGTTCGTACACTAAGACTAAAAATGAAAGGTCAGGATTGAGAGAAAAAACCATAACTTGAAGTACTTACCAATATTGGTAAAATATTAATAAGGATGGTGGTAATGATGATTATAACTTCTATGCAGAGATCAGATTTGCAACGCAGTTCTAAAAAAAAAACTATTTTGAAAATCTTCCAGTAAAAATCAGTGGTACTAACTTCATACCTAATGCATCTCCCGAGAAATTTGTCGATGGTCTTTCGAGGAATTTCGTTGATTTCCTATCGAACGTTTTCGCTCTTTACGTCAATTTTGCTTGAGTAAGTTCAAAATTATCCTGATTCCTGATCAACTGATATAACGTTATAACAGGGGCCGTGGTAGCTTAGTGGTAGAGCCCTTCCCTCTGGTGCTTGGGGTCATCGATTCGATCCTTGCTAGTGCCATGTGGGTTTTGTGGTGGATAGACCGTGTGTGAAGGTTTTCTCGGGGGTTTCCAGTTTCCTTACACTTTCTTCATTCCACCAATTCATCTTCATTCCTCCCATCATTATCCATCCGTCCTGAGCCAAAGTTGCCTAAAGGCCTTAAAAATTAAATTTAAATTCAAATAACATAATAACAATTGTTTCAGTTATAGTTTTTACAAAATGAAACACAATTTCAAGCAAACGCGTGGTCTACGAAATAAAATCGCTGAACTTGTTTGTAAACACTGATAAAAATAAAAAGGATAACTTAGATTCTATTTGTCTGAAAAAAAATGGCACATTCAATTCACAAGTAGATGTTAGCTGTCAATTTTATAGAGCCATGTGGTTTTGTATTTGGGAATGTAATTTCCAGGGAGATATTTTTATTCATGAAGGACGTAAGTCCATTCTCTTGTAAAACTAGGAAAAATATCGGTTACGTTCCTTTGAATTTCGAAGGGACGAAATACAATCTGGATAAAAATTTATTTTCCATTTTTGTTATTAAGTTATACAGTTTCCCAAACGATGGTTTTAAATTAATTATTCCACTGTCAGTTAAATTTGATTCTAGAATATTATTTATTCAGTTTAAGCCACGCACGAATTTAAACTCCGTAAATAATGTATCATATTCCATTACATAGGGTGACACGACCAACGTGGACTCAAGCAGCGAAATGGCTCACTTCCTGCTGTGTTAAATGTTTCTAACGGGAAACAAAAGCTCCTATGTGAAGATTGGCTATTAGCAGAAGTGAATCTCTAACATCCTTTTTTTCAACACTGCAAAATAATCTTATCTAAAATTACAGTATTAGACTTGTAATTCGACTAGCAGGAAATCCCTGTATTTTTTTTACAACTGTCGTTTTATATATATATATATATATATATATATATATATATATAATATATATAAATCGCAGCTGCCGACAATCCGGACTGAGGTTTCCCTAGGGCTTTTCCTCAGTCACACCAGGCAAATGACGAGATGGTGCCTTCAACTTAGGCCCTGGCCGATACCTTGCTGTATCTTTTCCCCTTTCCTATCCCGACCTGAGCCTTAGATGTCAAAAGACTATAAATAAAATTAAATTGAATTCTTATAAACGGACAGGAGAAAGCCAAAAATCTAGCAAACAAAAACATATTGTAAGTTCCTACTTACGAAAAGATTGTAATATTGCATAGCAATTTATTGTATTTTTACGGAAGCATGATTGTGCTTTTATTAATTGGGAAGTTCTTGTTTTCGAATATTAATAGCTAAATAATTACCTGATCGCGTAAAGAGTAGATATATAATAAATTTCATATCCATAGAAATCTAGTTTCAAGAT
>JAGDQP010002266.1:0-12206 GCA_022664845.1 Lepisma saccharinum
GGTTGCCGTGTCCTTTATTTTTAAATTTTCCACCCGCCATTTGGAATTCAATGGATAGATGGTGGATTTTCTCTGAAGATAATAATTGTAAAATCAAACTGATACGGTAACTTCTCAGACGTGTCCAATGTCTGATCATGTGCGATAAATCATTCCAATCGGGCAAGCAGTTTTGGCGTGATGACAACAAAAGCACTGTCACTTTCATTTTTAAATATATAGACAAGCATAATGCCAAAGGTATCTAGTGATACGGTACCGTAAAAGAGTCTGTGGTGCGTGTTTTTCTGAAACACATTGAATAGATTTTCAGCAAATTTCCACGTCGTATGTTTCGGTATTTTACCACTAAAAACAGCTTTCAATTTCTGATAGGGTAACAGAAATGTCAGTAGTCGACCGCCTAATGTTAGTTCTTGATCATCATCTGTCTAGTAAACGTCCAGATTCTTTCTCGTTTTCGTCTACTTCGTCTTCATTTTCCTCTTTTTCCTGTTTTCTCTTTTAAATTACTATTGAAACCAAAGTAATGATTATGCTAGACTTTAAAGTTCATAGTTGATAAAATAGGCTACTATAGTCTAGGTATATGTTCATTTATTTACTTATGAAATAATGAATTCCAATACTAAACATGTTAGGCTATAAAGTATTTCAATTTCTACTTTCCAGAACAACGCAAATAAAATAACGAATACTAGATTTTCATACACAGATTCAGATTATGTTTAATGAATACTTGGATGAACATAGGCAAACTTACCCAAATGTTGTGTAGCATTATTTTCTCGTAGCAAAGGCTAAATAAAACGTGTTGCGTTTGACGTTAGTTTTCGTTCGTTTTTCTTTTTTTCATTTTATTAACAAAACAACATGGGTTTCAAAGAAAAAACATGCCCACACGAAATACCACTGTTTTTCAAACTTGAATAAGCTTTATACTTATCTCAATTATTGGAAAATACGCCAAAACTTAAAAAAAAAGTCGTTGATGATCTGACGCTCAAGCAAAAAGACGTTGCAACTGGCTCCTGTATGAAACGTTTGATTTGATTAGCTTTTGGTGTGACGTCACAACATTAAAATTTATACGGTGCTTCTATACTTGTTTGATTTTTACTTGAATTATAATTTGGGTTATTTTTACATACTTTTCTTTAATTCACAATGGTTCCCCTGTCCACCTCAAATATTGTAACCTTAATTTAACTCATTTCCCGACGTCATACAATGATGAAATGGAATTTTGCATAGCGACGTAAGTCGGGAAACAATACAATATGTCATTGTTACTTTCATATAATTCTATATATTTATGTATTTTAAAAGCATATTTTAATATAATTTTTAATATGGACTTCTTTATCCTAAAATAAAATATCCTAGCCCTCAACGATGTTGCGTTTGACTGGATGCAGAACACTTTAGAATTTGAGTGACAAAACATTAGCTTACAATATATACAGGATAAGGAGAAATTATCCGAACACGGAAATAACTCGATTATTTAAACATATTTTTCTTTAAAAAACAAAAAGAAATCGTACTAGAAAATAAAAAAAAATGTTTATGCATGACTAGAAAGAAAAGCATGCGGCGCACCAAAAAAGTTGAAAAAATTATAAGTATATGAGAGCGCGTTCCATGTTTTTCTTTTTAGTCATGCATAAACAAAATTATTTTTTACTTTTAGTACGAATTGTTTTATTTTGTTAAAAGAAAAGTGTTTTTAAAAAGTTTTTAAAATTATTTTTTCTTCACAGTTAGAACTCAATTTAGGTCTTATTGTTATACATTTTTTCAGAAAATGACCGACAACTTGAGGAAGTAGATTACCGGTATAGTTTTCCTAGGCTTGGAAAGTAATACATGTGCATTAAAACACTACAATAACAACTTTAAAACAGGACTAATTAATAGTAATTCTTAAAGTTTAAAACTTCCTATTCTTTGTTTGCTCCCTTCTCTTCCGTACATAACCAAAATTTCTGGCTCTTTTGAGGACGGAAACTTATGCCCACCTGACACGGAAGAATTTATGCTACGATAAATCGTAGCAAATGGTTATGGAATATACGATAGCATTTTGTTCTAGCACGACTATTTATCGTAGTATAAATGTTTCCGTGTCAAGAGTTTCGGGTGTAAAAACGTATGCACAATATCCTTGTTTGTAACACAAGAGACTTAAAAAATATTTCTTAACGCAGTTATTATTTTAACGTCTTCATTAGATTTACGTGTGAACACTTCCGACACATTTCCTGAGTCTTAATTTACATCTGATCATCATTGTAAATGGATGAAATAAATTTTCCAGTAATAAATTAGCGAAACATCATTAAATATAACTTCCAGTGATGCATACATAAATTATATGGTAGAAAAATATGTCCAGAATTTACAAAAGATTGCGTGCTATTTTATTTCTAATAAATTGTGCTATGAAACATAATAATAAAACTAGGAAGTATTAATCGTCTTCTTCTTCTTTTTTTCTAATTACAGGAAATGGCAACATGAAGGAGGAAGAAAATAAATCGCTGATGAGGAAAAATGCGTTACCGAAGTGTTTTCGGGGACGCACGTCAAGCCAGCGACACCTGAATGAACTGTAGAAACAACTCTTGTCGGAGCCATGTGGAGCACAGACTCTCGAACAGAGGGCAGCACGAGGAGAACGCGACCAAAGCGCTCTTGCGGCTGGACCTGGAAGCTCCAATTCTTTCTGGCTGTGTGCACCGGAAGTTTTCTTCTCGGCAGTGTTGGCGCCAACAGGCCACCTCGGTTTCTTATCGATGGACAAACGGAAATTGTGCTCCGACTCAAAGAAGGAAGGGAGACACCTGTTGGTGAGGAAAATAAAATTATTGTGATCAATTTAATTTGTCGAAATTCCTGCCTGAAAGTAGAATTATAATTTAATCTAAAACACGATGATAATAATCATGATAGAGGAATTAATATATTAATTGCAGTCCCTGAACATTGTTTTTCTACAGGAATAATAAATAGATTATTAAGAATCAAAATCCAGACACGTTCCTTCGACGTTCATGAATTTAATCTTATTCATTTATCTTTTTCAACTTATTTATTAATTATTTAGTCGTAAAACAACAGGATGAAGCCTAATTACAATTTACAATTGGATAAAGCAATAATACAAATTAGACACATGACAAAAAACATTATAAACAGAAACATTAATGCAGTTCTCACATGATAGTATTTAAATTAGTATCTTGTCATACATTGGATCATAGTAGAGCGTATAACAGTTTAGTCATAGTATTTTTATGTATTTTGTAATCTGCTTGTAAGCAGCACAAGTTCGCCATGTAGGAAACTTTAACATAGAATTTGTACTGGTCATGTAACAGAAGAAAAAATCATTGTTGCGGATACGAGTTCTTACGTAATATTTACTTATAACTATTAATGTAAATTAAAAGGTTTAGACACTTTGTAGGACTAGAAAATAACAATAAGAAATTTTACAAGTCATATAGGCTATGTAAGCATTATGTTTTGGATATCTGCTTATTTATGCTCACAAGGGGGGCAAAGGCTTAAATTAACTAAAAACGATGCTTACGTAATACTTGAATGATCCCTTGGATAGAAACTAGTTTGTTCGTATGCTAAGAATCTAAAAAAATAATTGAATGACCTCAATTCTCCTAGAATATTTACTCCATTGTGGATTCGATATTACAGATGCTTATTCCAATTTAGATCTGACAAAGTTAAAACACAACAACTTGAAAACCAGCAAACTTAGTGGCGTATCCTGACTTGTGAGGTTGGGCATGCAATGTTATTATTATTATTATAAAGAATTATGTCAAAATCACATTATTTGTGCATACCATACATGAATGCCCTGTAAATATAGCATGTTTAAAATGGTAGACTATCAGAAACTAATTACGATAACAATCACCAATTACTTGAAACGAAATTTCATTCCCCTGGTCTGGTCCTGAAATACAAAGCCAACAAAATAGCTTGCACAAATTTTCCGAACCGCAAAGTCACAGTTTTATTGTACACATCGGGATTAAAATAACGCACACAGAATTTGTTTCCTGACTGGTCGTCCATTTCTTATTATACTTAACTTTTCCTCCATTGCATGAACTCTGAAAGGTTTCTCAAACAAGTTCAGAATTACATCATCTCTATCCATAATTAACACTGAAAAGATACACTGCACACAACACTAACGATAAAGTAAAGCGGGCGCCACTATAAATATTTCAAACCCAGCGAAACGAAATAGGTTTAAAAACCGTACCGCACCACAACACACATCTTTCTGAAATTTCTATGAGTCAATGACCTCTCCCGCTCGACCGGCGACTTCCGAGTCCTAACAACACACACACTCTCTCGTCTAGATGGCAACTATGCTGCATGCAACGCTAAAAGTTGCATGCATTTTGGATTTCTCCCGCGTCTTTCACCCAATAAAACACAGGTTCACAAACAAGCGGACGACAAAGATAGACGCCCACATACAATGACGAGAATACTGCAGCGCCACAAGTGAACAGTTTACTAAACTACTTACTGCCAGCTTTCGTACTACGCGTTCTGGTCTAGGATATCAGGTGAAGTTTCGTGAAATCTTTTACAAATCTCATGATTAATTCTAAATTTCTATATGCTTCATTTTTCATGGTCACAATGTTGAGTATTGAACGTCAAAAGATAAACAAAAATTACATCGATATCTTTTACTGAACTCGTTTTACTTAACTGAAGACCCTCAATGATGTATGTGTAATTAAACTTAAATCAACTGAAACCAATAATCACTTGAGAAGATGTTACTTTCAAACAAACGCTTTTAGCCCACAACATTAAGCTCAGTGGAAGAGAGGGTTTTGCATTTATTAACGTTAATAACAACATTATTTTTCTCACACCATTTAGCAACAATATCAATGTTATACTGAAGTTTGTTAGCCCCCAATAGGGGATATTTCCAAATATATTTTTAGGTCATCAACAAACAACAGTCTTTTAGAGTTCATAATACAATTTGGTGAGTCATTAATAAATATTAGGAATACAAAAGGTATTAACTTAGATACTTGGGAAATACCTGATCAAACTTCGCAGTCTTGAAATAAACTCTTTGTAAAGAACAGACTGCTTTCGATGTTTTAATTGCGAATCAATGAACGTTAGTGAAGATTCTGTAAATTAAAGTAACTAACCTTATGTTACATGCTTTATGCTATATCAAGTAATTGGCCAGGCCAGTGTAGATAACGTCAACTTATGCTCCTTTGTCTAATGCTAATGCTTTGTGATTGGTACTGACAGCCAGATTTGATTCTGCTTGCCTTTCAGTCAGGAAACCGTGTTGAATTGGCGATATTGTAATTCGGACCTGATTAGGTCTAATCATCCTATTGTAAATAAAACTTTCAAACACTTTAGCAAAGAAAGATAGGATGAAAATAGGGTCATAGTTGCTTACTTCAGTTTTAGAATTCGATTTTGAAATAATACAAACAACAACTTCCATTTATTCGGAAATGTTGCGGTTTTAATTAAAAGTTAGAAATAAAACTGCAGGAAAAAATTAAGAATATATCCGCAGCCTTTCACAGCATAAGGTTTGGTTTTGGCTTCAGTTTTCTTTCTGGGATGCTCTATTTCTCTTAAAGTTATATTCGACAGTATAAATGAATCCATTAATGTGTATTTGTTGTTCACACTTTTTTATTTCACACAGTGTTTTGTTAACGTTTTTTTTATATACTGATTGAAAGTAGCCTGAAAAACAATTGGCAATCTAATCACTATCGTAGATTATTTGTCCACTATTTGTCATACTTGCATAGCGTAACCCTTCTGTGTCGGCAAAAAAACAACAACGTATTCGTGTGCTGGTGCGGTATGTAAATACTCCAAATGAAAAATTAACTTTAAAATATACTGGAAGCTTTTATTTCGTATAATGGTTACAGGAAATGCTAAACACAAACTGTACAGGAATAAAAGTACTGTTTAAACCTTTGGCTTTGTATCATGGTTACAGAGAATAATGTTAAACACAAACTGGACAAACATAACGATAATGTTCCTTACAAATACTTTTCTTGCATTCGTACATCTTAATTTACTATTTCTGTCCGTTGGCCGCGGGCAAAAAGAACATCATCTTGGCTATCTACTTGCATTTTCTTCAGCTCCTTGTCCTTCGGATTTCCTAAGTATCCCCACTCTCATCCGTTTTACAAGTTCTTGCTTTCCTTTTGGTACGGTAGATATCTGGTTTCTCTTCTCGAACTGCGTTTTCAGGAGAAACTATAATAGTACAATATTGGGAGACCTGGCAATATTCTTCGCCGGGGTTTTCTTGTTACATTCAAAGTATTTATTCTTGCCAAAGAAAAATTCCTCTGACGATCTATCGTCGTCATCATATCATGCACCGGTACTCTTCTCACTCTGTTCATCATCGGATGATTCACTGATTTCAATGTAGAAATAACTATCGGCATTTGATGCAGCTTTACATTCTAGATCGTTCTGAAGGAAAACAAGGATTTGTCTTCATCCAAAGCTTCATATTGTCGTGATTATCAGTCATGCTTCTGATATAACGACGTAAACATATACGGTACGTTAAAATAGAAGCAGCTATGTTTTTTTTTCGAGATGTCAAACTATAGAACAGAAACAAGCTGATGTAACTATGCTCCTGGGGTATTCTTGCACACCAATAATATATTACTGTTACGGCAAAATGTAATTATGTGCCTTAATAACGCCACGTGCAAGAGCACAGTGAAAATTGAAATTACTGAGGAGGACGGTAACGTCTGTCAACAAGAAGAAAAAAAATATGGTAACGAAAAGGGCTCGTGGGGTATTCATATACTCACTCCACCAGCAGTTAAGGGGTAATCTCAAGGTTGGATATGAGCGCGCTCAACTTTGGTGAGTTGAGTTTTGCTTAAAAAGTAACTGAGTTTCGAGCCTTCGAGAGTTGCCTAAATTCCACGTTTACTCATTCCTAAAATTTGTGCTTTGTGAAAAGTTTTTACACTTTCTGAGCATTATTTTTATCTGCTGATAATGATATTTATAGAGCATGCTCTTGATGAAGCAGAAGGAAAGACACTTAGAAAGATACAGTTAACCCCTGCAGTTTTAATCTTTTCCGAAAGAATCTGGTTATTTATTTATTTACGTCTTGTTTTACATGGCGAAGTAAAGGCCCTTACGGCCTTTTCTACCACTCAACCATGAATACAAAGAGAGTAATTAACAGTTTCGGTAAACACTACTATAAGATGGAAGAGATTTATAATAAAGGAAATTCATAAATGTAAACAAAATAAAGCAAAAACTAAAAGAGAGGAAACAAAACAAAAACTTATCTACACTACAGATTTTAGATAATCTAAAGTTCACTAACCACATACACACACATACACGAAAAATATAGGTATAAATGCAATGCCATGAGCACCACGAGAATCTATATAAACTAACATTATCGACTTACAATTAAATTTACATTGACAGCTAAAGGGATACTAGTATTTATTTGATATAAATTGACGATTTGAGAGAATACTATTCAAACATATCTTAGTTGAGTTGCTCTAAGAGGTAGCTGTAAAGCATAGATTTAAAACTTGTTAATGAAGTTGAGTCTCTGATGGAAATTGGCAGTCCGTTCCACTTACGGGATACAGAAAGTGTATAGGACTTCGAATAAAAGGATGAGTTAAGTACGTCATCACGTATGTCATCAAGAATTCCATCACGTATTTTTACCATGTAAGGTAAATGACGATAATAAGGCCCGGTGTCAGTTTCTATCATATAATGAGCTCATTTAGATGTAGCAGCACTAGATAGAAGGCCGAGCTACCCAACATTCCCTCGCCTGTCTATTAATGGCGGTAGAATAGTGCGACGAAATTTTCATGTAGTCAGAAAAAAATACTCTTATAATTGTACCTTATCATAAAATCATCATATCTACGAACACCCACGCTTTTATTTTCCGATTCATAAATTTATTATTTTTTTACTTTTTAGTCCATTTTTCTTTGTTTGAAAAGGCGTGTTTTTTAAAATCCTTTTTTAATTTTTAGAAGTTGTAATTTGATTAGTCAGGTGTACACTCGTTTCATAATCACAGAGAAAGGATAGTCATGAATAACACACAGTATAATGATAGCATATGAGGAGTAGAAGAGAAAAAGGGGGATGTCCATGTAAGGTGTTTTCTTGTAAAACCCATTTTAAAGTCTGATCCTCCCATTTACTCCCGTGTATTTAGTATTCTAAAACCGCTATTAACTTGCGGATTATTTGCGGTTTGGGATGGAAACTTTCCTAGCGGTTTGCTGTCATTGTTTAGTACTTGTTACGAGTGCAAACATGGACACCCATTCATTTCCTTTCGTGTATTCTTCATATATTGCACTAAGAATAAAAACAGTTCTTCGCAACCTCCAATCTTATTAATCTGAAAGTTAATCGATTTCATATGTAAACTTACTAAAGTAATATTCTCAATGACAATAAATTGGGCCTTATTGTAGTCACCGTAATAAAATAAGGCCCATTGCAAACCTTTACATTTTCGGCAACACGGAACAATAGCCACACTCTCAAAATTTGCATATATTATTCGTAACAATATTATTCCAATACATTTTTGGATACAGTTAAAATTGTATAGTTATCTTCTTTGTTGATCGAGAAATATACAAAAATATTAAGGTGGGCCTTATTGTATTCACTTACCCTACATATTAATATGTTCATCACATTAGCTTGTAGCGAAAATAAAGAACTGTTACTAAGTAAAGGACAGCAGTGACGTATGACTTTTTTTGTTGTTGTTTGTAGTGCCCAGACCAACTATAAAAGAATTGTTGTTGGATCTTAAGGGGGGAAAAAAATATGCAAACAATAGGGTGTTCAAAATAACTTTTCGCGCACTAAATAGCGAACAAAATCTTCAATGTCTTGTAGCTTTCTGACTCTGAGCAGAAAAGGAGTCACCAACGTATATGGCGTATAGCTATAGTCAGGGCTGAGATTGAGGCCTGGCACAGCCTGGCCGGGCCATGGCAAAAGCTTTTGAGCCCTGGTCCGAGCCAGATCAAAATGAATTTACGATTTCTTAAACAAAATCGGCAAAACATCTTAAATTTAATCAAGAAATAAGAAAAAAATAATTGCATTCCTTATCCTAACATTACAAACATAACTGCCACAACACAAGAAAAATTTAGTGGTAGCGTGTCTGCCAGCCAAGTGGCATTGGGTAGGCTGAGCGTTGGCACGAACCCTGCTCCGGCCGGCCATCCTGACTTAACTGAGGTTTTCCTCAGTCTCAACAGGTGAATGCCGGGATGGTACCTTCTGTAAGGCTAGGGTCGCTGCCTTTGTACATCGTTGCGTCTCCATCCCCGCCTGAGCTTTAGATGCCTAAAGTCCATAAACAAATTCAATTATTTACTTGAACACAAGAGAAAATGAAGTATTTACTCATTATTTTTTCTTGCCTGTTGTCACTTTTCAGTGTTCTAAAAATGTAAATAATAATAGTTTTGATGAAAAGATTTTGATCAATAATCAAGTTAATTAGATCGCTAGACTTGTACATTACAGGTCTGCACGGGCTCAGGCCATAAATTGCCAGAACATCTCGGGTTCTTCTCGGGCCTGGGTCAATTGTGGCTATTTTTCCTAACTGGCCAGGGCAAGCACTATATGCCTGGGCAAGAAAAGCACAATCTTAGACCTGGCTGTAGTATGCTTCCGCGCGTCATTATAATCCTCTACTATCTAGATATGGAAACGAGACCTAGCGATTGGTTGACACTCTATGTCGCTCGGCACAGTACGACGTTCTTCTACTTGGACAATTTCCTCAGGAATTTTATTGGTAGAATTCTCGTGTATGTATGTATTCATTCGGACATGGACCCTAATAAGTCAACACACATGTCATCCTCGCTGTTTATGCTTGTGGTACAGAGAACTGTATAAATGGCTTGTAAGCGAGTTGCGCACACTGGTATGGATGAAGGAAATCTAAAGCAGGTACTTAGCAAAAGTTTAGTTTCATAAAATACAGGATTGCATTTATGATTGAGTACAATGGATGAGGTGCAGAAATACCGTAGGGATGGTTTATAGGTGAAATACACATATTGATATCAAGTAGGAAAGACAAAAGAAAGAACTTAGCGAAAGTTTGGTTATGTTGGATATGTTGCATGTGACTATAAACCATACCTGCATGAGGAAGAGAATAAATCGTTTACAGCAGAAGCGTAACTAACAAGGGAACCTTCCCAACCAAGTTTCGGATCGACCAACCAGACTATACGCATTCGATAGAGGAGGTCAACATATACGTACTGATGGATTATATTAGACTCGGAGCTAAAAAGGGGCGAGTGATATGAACATGCATCTTTGTATATAAAAATCAGAGAAACAAGTAAAGAACAATTTGTTCGTGTTCAAAGGGTACTGTGTTGAAGGTAGTAATGGGTAGTGAGTAGAAGGCGCTACCTTGTGGATGGTATATTTTTCATGGCCGCCATCTTGAAGTACGCCATATTGAATCTTGATTGATTTTCTTAAATTGGAAGGGGGTCGTGTAAATATGTCATTCTGGGCTAGAATTTTACGGGAAATACATTTCTGAAGTCAGTTTTGCCCGTAAATGTAATATTGTGAGAGATGAGGATATGTGATGCTAGCATTGGGTAATACAATAACCTGGAAACACCCATTTCTTCTTGAAATAACGACGGAAATGCATATAAATTGTTCCTGAGTATGATCATCTATCGATATGGATTTTTACGCATTCAGGTTTCATTTCCGTCGTTATTTCGAGAAGAAATGGATGTTTCCAGGCTATGCATCATTAGCCCATGCCCATCACATACCCTTATATCTCACAATATATTTACGACAAAACTGACTTCAGAAACGCATTTCCCGTACAATTCTAGCCCAGAATGACATATTACACGACCCCCTTCCAATTTAAGAAAATCAATCAAGATTCAAGATGGCGGCCATGAAAGATATACCATCCACAAGGTAGCGACTTCCACTCAGTACCATTTGAACACGACAACTTCTTTTACTTGTTACTCTGATTTTATATACAAAGGTGCATGTTTATATAACTTAACCCTATTTAGCTCCGAGTCTAATAATCTATCAGCACGTATAGTTTAACCTCCTGTATCGAATGCGTATAGTCTGGTCGGTCGATCCGAAACTTGGTTTGGAATGGTACTTAAATGCCATGAATGTGCCAGGAAATGTTAAATTTTGATTTGAGCGATGAGAAGATACAAGAGTTCAATCATGATGACGTAGATAAGTGACACAATACAACATTTAGCTGAGTTAGTACCATGGTGAAATATACAAGCTTTGACTCTAACATATAATATATATATATATTTCCAGATTAAAGTATCGCCACTAGAAAAGGGTAGTTTTCATTCTGCATTACGTTAAGGTAATTTGGTTTTGTCCCCTTTCCTGCAAAATAGGACGTTTCGAGTTCTGTCACTTATACTACATAATAAGTGATATATACGAAACTCATTTTCATTATTATTGTGATGAATTATGAATTGAAAATTCGAATCATAATGGATCACTGAAACAAACAATAATATATTTTGTTTAAGATGACTTTTAGTTCAAGAACTAACCTTTCTTTACAGGGAGCCTCATCTACAAATTACGAGGAACAGATCCCGACGGTGATCCTCTGACATTTGGTGTGAGAGAACAAATTGGGAATGAGTTATTGAGAATAGAAAATCGTGGCACAAATGAAGCGGATGTTTACTTGAAAAAGGAGCTGGACAGAGAGGTACTAATTACTGTTTCTTCTAAGCATTCCTTTTTACAATTATTATTCTGGTGGAAGAACTGATTTTGTAAAAATGTAAGAAAATATATTACGTTATTTTAGAAAGTATTCTCTCATTTTATGATCAGAAATTTGGCAATAGTGTCAAATAAGACCAACAGAGTGTTGAATATGTCTATATCTATCTATCTATATCTATATCTATATCTATCTATCTATCTATCTATCTATCTATCTATCTATCTATCTATCTATATATATATATATATATATATATATATATATATATATATATATA
>JAGDQP010002266.1:21673-61441 GCA_022664845.1 Lepisma saccharinum
ATATATATATATATGTGTGTGTGTGTGTGTGTGTGTGTGTGTGACTATTGCGTATTATTTATGGTATAAAGTCAAAAAAAAATTGAAACGCTGAAGGAGAAATGTTGTCTTAAGAATATTAAAAATAGAGTTTTACCCTAAATTTTAGAACGCTGTTCTTAACTCTCAAATAACATTCCCTTTTCGGCATCTTCTAAGCTAACCACGAAAGCCAGATACTTTCCCCCGGTATATAATGTCACTATCAAAATAAATAAAATCTAAATATGAAATTAAAGCTCTCCGAAAACTGGAAATAATACATATTGTATGTGGCATAGGTCTTATTTTAATGATATTTACACGAAAATGGCCGACTACTGGTGTGTGTGTGTGTCCGACGACAAGTGTCCTCACCCTATGCAAAACGTATACATAACAGATCTTCAATATGTTAGATGACCTATTTACCCACAAATAACACAAGTTTTGAAAAGTATATTCAAACAGACAAATATCACACTACCATTATACTTTCCTAACAGTGAAGAAAATAATTAACTGGTTTCAAAAGTTTTCGACCACCTAGTTATTTGAGGAGTATTGAAATCATCTATGAATACAATCAAACGTACATAGATAGAGGAAAAGAAGTTTGTAAGCAACGGTTAAAGAACACAAAAATATCTAATTCTGTATCAGGCTTGTAAAACGTACTCGAATGAATCAAAACACAGCATTACTTTCTCTCGCATCATTCATATATGGACAAGACCATAAATAAATCTTGCTTCATCATATTAAAATATATTTCTCTCAATACTGATGGGGATAATCTTAACAAAACTTAGTTTTCGTTCTTAGAAAAGTTATTGAATAATATCAAACATTAATAAAAGGAAAAATCTTTATTAAATCAAAATAAAACACTAACCACTTTATGCATTTCTTTGTTTAAGCATGAATAACTAAATATATTATTCTTTTACAATCCACAGTAACTAACTAAACAGCTAATAGACTACATACCTAGTATCTGGCAACTCTATATTTTTTAAAAATTGACACAGTAATCCATGATGTGGATCTTTAATGCAAATATTTTTTCCTCTTTTTATAAACTTCCCTTCTTCTGTTCATAGGTTCTGTATTTTGAAAAAGACTTTAACAAAGTCAGAACCTTCATACCATATTAGCAGTGTTTAGTTTGTAATTCTACTATGAAGATACGAAGTTATAAAATGTAAGGAAATCTTTGGGCAAAATGTCTGTTCATATATATAAAAAAGTATACATCACAGTTCACTTCCATCAATGGCTTTGCAATGCTATCTATCCAGCTCTCAAATGCAAAGGAAAACATTCATCATTGAGGATGATTAAGATCAGCGTCATTATAAAGAAAACAGAATTGTAATGTTCGAATCAGTAACGAAATATTCTGAAAAATCAGGAGGTTTGGTCACACTAAGCACAGATAAGTCGCGTTTACGTCCATGCAAGATACAGCTTTGTTGGAATATCTAAGTTGGTTCTCTTGGTTGAATCTGGGTAGGAAAGTCTACATGCAATAAAGGTGGACTACGATTGACTCCGCGAAACCTAGCAATCGCAGTATCGTTTTTTTGCAGTTAGAAACAGTAGGGTCTAGTGGGGCTATTACGATACAGTAGAAAAAAATCATGTATAAATAAATAGTAAAAGAAATTGATATGCAGTTTCAGATGCTAGAAAACTTTTAACCTAGCTCTGAAAACTTTTAGTGTCAAACTCTTACACCTGCACCCAGGAATAAGCCTTTCATCTAGGTATTTCATGCACTACATTTATTTATATTTGCTTTAGAAAACAGTCGACTCTGAGGCAAAATATAAAAATCTTCAAAGTGAGCACTACATTTTAGGACCCACTGTGGGGCTGAGGTGATACGGTGGGTGGGACTAAAATAATAAGCTAAAAATTAGGGAGGAATATATTATTCTATTTTGACATCATATCTCTAGATAGGCTAAGAATATTGAGAGTGTATGTTGACGTTCCAAAAGTAAAAAAAAAAAAAAAATCTAAGTCATTTTAAGTCTTTGTTGACGTAAATACTCGTCTTTACATCTAACGCGTCATTATGGTATTAATAAAATTAATATAGACAAAAAAAGTAAAAACTTGTAAAATTAGGTTCACATTGTAAGAAATGAATATTAATGTAACTGGGACAATAATCTGTCTATTTAATCCTGCTACTTCTCTGTTTAGTTTGTTTTGTATATTTCAGTAGCTATTTACAGGCAACAACAAGAAGTAGTTTCTACATTTGTTGTCATATCTCAGGTTCACACAAGGATAACTGCATACTTTCTTCGTGGTCCTTGGAACAACGTGCAGCACAAGTTTCTACGCCAGAATTATACGTTTCCACCAACGTATCGTTACGTAATTAAACAACATTTTTCTTTAATTACAACGGCTGTTACATTCGATACCACAGCCTGAGTACTATTTACTGGAATTAGGTGACATTTTTACAGGTGATACACAAAGGTCATAATTGTCCTGCTGTAATCCCATGGACTCTTTACATGTCTTCCTGTATCACAATATCCCCACGCAGGGGATTGTTCTGATACACAGTTTTTATTTTTTGTCCCTCGAAACTTAAAG
This sequence comes from Lepisma saccharinum, assembly GCA_022664845.1. Classification (NCBI taxonomy): domain Eukaryota; kingdom Metazoa; phylum Arthropoda; class Insecta; order Zygentoma; family Lepismatidae; genus Lepisma; species Lepisma saccharinum. The sequence continues at coordinate 24,311 of JAGDQP010002266.1, forward strand.
ACATCCGGAATTTTGTCACATACAGTTTACATTGCTATATTATGTCCAACTTTACAATATTTGTGACCGGTGTAGCTTTATTCGGAGAAAAGTTACAGCAAAAGTTTTATTTTCTGTATCATAATAGTCCCACGAGACCCTAACTTTATACTTAACTAAAAAGTACCATACTGTAGAATCATTTTGAATGAGGTTATATTTAAACTAAGTTTGTATGATTTAATAAATAATAAAAAATGTATGATGTAAATGTTGATACCTTTCGATGTAATTTACTATCTTGAACCTCCGAACACCAATGTTCATGGACGCATAACTTAAATGAAACAACGTCGAAATAATAGTAACGTAGCAGTATTCATACAGGTTACAGTACTGCATATACATGAAACCGAACGATGTGTAAGTTAACGATAAAGATAACGTATTCGCATTGTAATAATTATATGGTACTTTATTTGTAATTTTAATTCTACAGGTGAATACAGGGACAGCTGCCATATTAGTTAAAGTACAAGATGTTGAAGACCAGCCTCCTGAATTTCTTATTGTTTCTCCGGTCACTCGAGTCAATGAAGATGTTCGCATTGGATCACCTGTTCTTCAAGGTAATAGAATGGCTCATATATATCCATAATAAGAACTTTGTCCTTTTCTTCTCTTTTCTGGAGACATTTTTCTTTCTTTTTTATTATTTCTTGTTTTAATGTAGCAGTTCTAAAATATTTCCACACAAACCTGTTTTCACTTGCAAAAGATAAAGCGGGGCCCGACAGTTGAGGCGCATGCGCGAACAAAAGTCATATGTGCCATGGTAATAGATAGCACAGAGACTTCTGTTCGCGCATGCGCCTCAGTTGCTGACATGAATTCATGCTTATACGATCGTGTTTCAATCAGTGTCAGTAGAGAAGGAATTCGACACCTTCTAAGCCAACAGATAAGATAACATAATGCGTGTAAATTCCTACTTATTCCTGTTATTTCCTGATTGGCAAGGGAGGGGTAAATGGATGATGGGAATGTTGTCATCTTGCTGTGGTCCAATAGGTATAGAAATTGAGAGGCTCTTCTCAGTTCCATCAAGTGAATGCTAGATTGTTACCTGTAGCAGGCCGTGACTTCTTTCTGTCGAATCTATCTTTTTAGCAGTTACTTTCGCCAATAGATGTCGTTCTTCACAGCTTCTGTAGCTCAGAAATGTTAAAAGAAACTGGTCTCGCGACTCAGTGAAATATATGTATACGTATCTAAAAGAAATTGCAGGTTTTAATGAGAAAAAACTCAGATGCACATACCAAAAAGTACAGGGATGAGTCCCGCCCATATCGTTTTCAAGATGTTAGTTACATAAATATATGCGAACCTTTATATACAGACTCTGACAGATAAATAGTAAAGCTCTTGATTTGTAAAGAAGACGAATCTGATTCATTTTTCAATTAGGACTCATCTCACAAAGTCTATTTACAAGTTCGGCATGACTCCAGAAAGAATTTTCATTTAAAAAATCAAATAACTCTGACAAGTCTTTTTACAAAACCAACTAAAGCGTCAATAAAGATATAATAACATGAGTGCAGTTAATTACATAGAACCTTTTATATGTAAATATATCTTTAAAACTACTGATCCAACAGATAACCCGCTGTTGATATTTCCGATTGTCTTCTCTTAGTCCATAGGTTGGGTTTCATTGCTGATCTTATGCGCTCGCAGACTTGTTCTGGGTGTAGAGCAAATATGGCTGTACTGTCAATAATGTAAATCAAATTAAAATATAAGAATGTAATAAAGTGCATGTATTTATATATCAACTCTATTTCTTTCTAAAAAAAAAAAAATCATGTCTGAAAAATGAAATGTATATCTCATTACGTTAAAGTCTTCATTACCTCTCCTGTTAATTTATTGTTGATTTGAAAGAAACCCGATATGCAAAAGCAATTAAAATAGAATGAAATATACGGATGTAAATCCAATCTTCAATGGAAAATATGATTTCAAGCTCAGGGAATAGTTAGTTACTTAACATAATTTCACTTTCTGTTGTCAGTTTCTTGAGGACAAAAATGTATCATTAACAGATATTGGATGCAACTGTTCAATAAATGGAAAAAACAACGTCAAATATGACATTATAACTTCATAGAAAACAACCTTATTTATGAGTTTCATTACAAATCAACTCAAAACAAAAATATTCCATAGTTTTGGGTCACTTTTCGTTAATAAAATTTGTTGCCTTTTTTTGCTTTATTTCAGTGAAAGCTGTGGATGGAGATCGTGGCATTAATAATTTAATAACGTACTCTATCACCAAAGGATCTCAGGGAATTTTTGATATTGATGCCACTTCTGGTGTTGTGTTCACACTTCAGAAACTGGATAGGGAAAACCCTTCGAGCAGCAATGGAGCCTACATTTTAGAAATAATGGTAAAGTTACGCCTGAAATTCTAACTGCACGTTTAAGAATACTACAATTATAGGTTATAGCTTGAGATTTTATTCTATTTATTTATTTATATTTCTTTGGTGGAAGTGTTATTTCCATGTTCGCTATATACTAACTGGATCGGTAGTTGGAAGAAGTAAATAAACGCCAGAACGGCGGAAGTAGCTTTTAAGTGCCACAAGTCTCTCCATGAATAGATTCACAGTGTTAGAGGCAAGGAAGAAATTGTCTATTGTATAAACAATTTCTTACTTTGAACTGGCGTTGTGTGTCTAATAAATAAGCAACGTTTCACGCAAAACATGACTTTTCCAATTCTGGTCTTTATTTCCTTCTTCCAAACACATAACTTCCCATGTATAACCAAATATACATTTGTGCAGCTAAGTCCTTCTGTTTTAGTATCTGCCAACAGCATTCCATTTCACAATAAATTGTGGCAACATTGCACCTACCTTGTTTCCACTCAGGACCATCATTTTTTTTTTTATTTCACCTGCATGTAGCACGAACAAAGGCAATCTTTGCGGACGGCTTCATATATTCGTACAGTATTTTACCCTACCGTTTTTTCACCTGATGAAGCCAAATGTATTGGTTGGCGAAACTTGTGTTTGCGATCACCATTTTGTTTAGACGATTCGATGGCAGCGAGGAAAGTGTACCAAGTTGAAGGTAAGTTTAGAATTTGGTCCTCGCCACATAAACTTACATTTAAAATATTTTCATCAGCCTCGTCTTCACTATTATCAAAATTTCATTTAATAGTTTTCCGGGTATAAAAAACTCGTGTACTTGTCTTGCCCTTTCCACTGAAAGTGGAACGATCTTGCATTCTGAGGAAGACCTCAGCAAATATGACGTAAAAGACTGAAAGAATGTTTGGGTTATGTGGTAGAAATAACTCAATAACACTGAGCTAGATGAAGAAATAACATTGAGTAATGGAATTAAATAATATAAAATCCAGAATAATAAGTGTTAAAACGGAAGTGATTATGAGAATTTAAAATTGCATAGGACCAGTATGTTCTATGAAATATTGATGGAGTTAGTTTAATATTTTTGATCTGGTGAACAAGATAAATGTAGCCTTATTCTTTGAGAAGGCGGCTTTCTGGACCAGACACAATGTCGCCATATCAATGACGGTTAGATCTTTTGATTTCTCCTTCCAGAAGGACCTTGAATATCAGTTACTTTGTTAACAACTCACATACAAAATTTAGAAGAAACTTTCTGACTAAATATTGAAAACTTGCCTACGATCTGGTATTTTTGAAGAACTGGCTTTTTCATTAAATTTAAGTCTAATGAAATTTACATTGACTCGAAAATATGACGTTTTCTTTATCACAGAAACTTATATTTTTCAATGTACATATTGAAATTAAAAATGACCATTATCCTCAAGAGCTCAAAACGGTTTAATTCGAAAACAACAAATGCATTTTCCTCTTTATAATGTATTTTTAAAATACAAAATACGGAATTAAATGGATTTTCGAAGCAAAATATTTTCAACTCAAGTATTTTAAACACAAAATACCAGAGTATCAAAAATACATATTGGCGATACTCACTTTTGTTACTGTCCACCTCTGGTTATATTTAACAAATTTCATTGTTATATTATCCACCATTGGAGTACATATGAATAGAGTCTGTTGATTTCACTACGCTTTTACTCAGAACTTTATTTAGCCATGTTGTAAACTTTCTGTGAATAGCTAATTTCGTAACCTTAGTACCATAATAAGTATCTATTTTATGATTAATGTTATTCTTCATTAAATGTAGATCTCTACTTATCAAATTGACCAATTCTTTGTTAAGCTAAAAATCTTATCTTTTTTGCAGTGGGATAATTATAATTGAAGAATTCTTTTCATCATAGTTGTTTATAGCAATAACGCTATTGTGTATACAAAGTATCAAGTATCCCATCTACATATGTATGTTGAAGGCAAGGGGACGCAAAAGGAATCCTAGAGAGAGATCTTTCGTCTTCTAATTTGATATTACACCTGATAACACAATTGAATCGGTTATTCCAGAAACTACACATGTCCCATAAAATTACAATGGGACATATATCGATTTTGAAATAACTTATTGAGTTTATTACAAATGTACCCCGAGTAACATTCATTATAAGATCGAGAAATAATTGATGTGTGTATTTTTGTTGTTGTTATGAGACAGCGAAATGGAGTGTCAAAATTATTTCGTTTATTATTGTTGTTATTTTGTAGTCCAATACCTATAGTCGCAAAAACATCAACTGTATTTCTTTCGGGCTTAGACTTTTAAACCAAAATTTATTTAATTTTAAGTTTAAAATGGTCTGTTGAGAATTTTGGGTTTAGCAGGTCGTTCTTTTTTTAAAATTTATTAATGATTTTCTTTTCACCAAATGATAAGAAGTCTGTGTAGGATAAAGCAAGGGAAGAACCCGAGTTTCACAAGCAATAAAGTAATAATTGAAAAAAGAAGTCACCTAATTCCAAGAACAGAAAGTCGTACTAATTTTGTAATAGTTGTTTATCTTAGTAACAACTGGGAGATATTCTCAAGTAACAAAATGGTAATAAATCTAAGCATTCAAACAGTCATTTGTTTGGGACAAATGCACTTAATTATTTATTCTTTTGTTACAGGCTAAAGAAGAATCGCAAGCCGTGTTTCCACCACCAACTGTTAAAACCGAGGTTACTATTATAATTGAAGATGTGAATGATGAAATTCCAACTTTTCGAAGTAAAGCCTATTTCACTGAAGTAAACGAAAATGCACAAGCTAACACTCCAGTCACATTCCTAGGAAATGCTATTCCAGAAGTGTTTGATCACGATCAGGTATTGCAAATCTTTTGAATTACAATCTAACTTGTGAAACTTTGCCATTAAATGAAATAGCTAGAAACTAACTTCTGAAACACATTAAATGGCTAAAGTCCATGTAACAAATTTAAATCTTCTAGATGAATTATTCATGGCATTGAGTTAATGAGAAATATAACATGTAATTTTGGAATTAGGACAAATACAGATTAAAGCTTTGAATAACCTTAACAGAGGGAGCAACTGGCTCCCATTTGCTGCATTTCTAATATTTTAAGGTTTAGAAAACTATTTTAAAAGCAACTGTATTCAATAAAAATAAGTTCACAATTATTAACGAGAGAAAAACTTGCACCTTTGTACATTATTGTATAAATTAGTTGAAAATATTAATGAAAACACGTAAGTGTTGCTTGAAGTTCCCGTTGACATTCGTGACGCTTTTAATTATCTCCATATCAGTTACAAGTGGAAGAAGAGAGCGTAAATATAGTGTAGATACTTCTTGCACTTGCGTATAAGAAAGAAAGTTTGCCTGCCATTAATAGCAAAATGAATAGATTATTATGTATTCAAAAGTTTAGAAATTTTACGTGTCTCCGAAAAGAGTATGAAAAAATATGGTCACTTTACTTTAGAGGTTAAATTTATTGCATCATAATTAATCAGTTAAGGAACTTACTTTGTTAAAATGTTAATATTACGCCATTTTCAAAAGAATCTGGATATGAAACAGATTTTATTAAAGCCTATTATATTCTTTTGGACACACATTATTTAAATTAGCAATATGTTCGTCATTATTTATACCTAACGTCTTCTGTCTAGGGGAACAACGGAACTTTCCAGATGTTCATTGAAGGGGATGGGGCTGTTTTCGAGGTAACTCCGAGAGAAGGTATTAACGAGGCCTCATTTCTTATAAGAGTTAAGGATTCTTCAAAATTGGATTTTGAAAGAATTACTGGTAAGTACTCTTTGTATTGATTAGATTAATTCTTGCATATTTCAGTATTTTTGTGTGATTTTTTAAAAATGGTATTTTTGGCTTATAGGCGCCTAATAGTGCTAGACACAAGAAAGCAGTTTTTCTTTTAGTGAAAACATAACGCAATGTTAATAATTGATTTGGAATTCTACACTGTCTTGCTCGAACGAATTAAATTGAAATTTTATTTAAGGCTTTTTGGCATCTCTGGCTCAGGTTGGTTACTCCAATGAATCGGAGCTCTTCATACATTTACACCTAAGGGCTGACTTCCCTCGACGATCCTCTTCCGAAGACATGCATAGGACAGGTAGCATTCAAGGCCTTAGTTAAGGTACCATCGCAGTATTTGCTTGGTAATATTGAGGAAAGCCCTGGAAATCTTTCATCAGGATTGCAGGCAACGGGTTCGATCCGAAGTCCACGATGTTAACTACTACACCACGGGGATTGGGTGAAAGGATTCTTCACGTTTAAATATTAAGTGAATAACAATTATATTTTTAAAGGATGCAGTGTTTAATTTCCATGTATCATCTTAATTCCAAAAAACGTTTAGAGGACTTAGGGTGCTTTCACATACGCGCGAGTGCGGAGCGAACAACTCTCGCGTGGTTTAGAAATGCATTGCGAGCAATTGGGCTTTCCACATCAGCGCGAGCGCGAGGCGAGAGCGGATTTCTCTCGCTGCGGACGATAAAACACTCGCGTTTCCCTGCTAGAAATGCGGCGAGACTTTCGCGAGAGCTACCCGCTGAAAGCCATGCAAGACATTGAAGTAATTGAGCTGTTTCACATCAGCACGAGCGCGAGCGAAAGAGAGAACAGTGTTGTCAGGAAACACCACAAAGATAGGCTGTATTTTCATCAATTACAACATGCCGGTAGACAGAATTATTTCATTAAAAGCTAATCTTGTTGGATCATAATAATGTTGATATGAATGTTCATAGAGTTGTAAAACAAGTTATTTCTTTGTTATGAAGATCTACAATTTCTTGAAAAATGTATATAAGTAATTATTCTTTTAAATGACAATACTAGTTTCACGTCGAAAATTTGAAAGTGAATCATATTCCCGTTTCTCATATATCTACGGAATTAATAAACAACAATTTGTTCTGATTTTTGTACAAGCAGAAAACATTACACAGTCTAAATAAACTAAAGTAGGCCGGACACACCGGAACTGTGTTTCGGCAAAAAGAGTTTTAAGACGGAGTACATTTCCTTTACTCATTTTCTGCTGTTATACATTTTATTTACTCGATATTGTATTAATGATGATGATGATGATAGGCGTTCTGCCCGAAGGCAGGTCTTTAACCCGAAGATTCATGCGCAAGGTGAACCCATAGTGGTTTGATATTTTCTTCCATGAGATGATGATGACGTCCTGAGGACGGTACCTACAGTTTAACGTGGGATCCGAACCATATGTGTACCCACCGGGAATTGAACCCGGGACACCTTGTAACAAGGCTGCGACCATAAGCATTCATCCACCGGGGACGGCCATTTTTTTTTCTACTTTAATTGTTGTAAGTAATATTGGTTTAGACCCATACATATTTCAAATAAAGGTGAAAGAAACTACTTTTTTTTTAAAAAAAATCTCGGAATTATTCCACTATTTCGACAGATATCCCAAACAAGCAAAATATATATTTTCGGTAGCAAATAGTCACAAAGCAACGGCAAGCCGATGTTGTTTTCTGAAGGACAACAGCCAATAATAATAATAATAATAATAATAATAATAATAATAATAATAATAATTCGAGTTGAGCCATTTGTTCAAATATTCGGGCTATTGATTTAAACCACCCGTTTGGAACTAATATATTATTTTATAAAATAACGAACTAACGAATTAAAGTAATTTCCTTAGTACTCATATCGTCAGAAAGGCGAATAACTTTCTTGTGTGTGTCCATTGCCACCACGTCAATAAAACTGGTTACACAGCAACCCTGTTCGCAGAGATTTCCCGCGCAGGCAGTGCCCGCGTTGATGTGAAAGGATCAGCGAGAGCGGGAGAACTCGCTCTGGCGCGTATGTGAAGACGCCCTTAGTTTTGACTGAATACGTCAAAGTGTCAAAATATGATTTAATTGGTTCTCACTGGAACTTGGTTTGGGTACAAAATAAATACTTTGTTTTTCAGTGGTTTGAGAATAACTAAACTGTGATTTTTCTATTATTTCACTGTACATATATTTTTTTTAAATTTTATAATCAAACTTTGTTTCTTGTTCGAAACCTTTTTTGGTACTTTTATCTAACAAAAATATATATTTTTTGTTCTAAACTCTGATTAGAATTTCGGCCGACTATGCCGACTGATGTTTTCCAGGACATTTTCTCATTCACACCAGGTAAATACCGTGATGGAACCGTGAAGTTAAGCTCTGGCCCACACTTTCTAGCATCCTTTTGCCTATATAATACCCCGGTCTGAGTCATGGTTGACTAAAAGCCAGAAATATAATTCAAATTCAAGAAGATTTGACTCTCTGTAATATTCTAACACGTGGTTATTTTCATAGAAGGATATCAGTGCCCAAAAAACAACATCTCAAAGTATAGAAAAATAATTGAATTCATTAGTTGAGGTATCGATTGATACCGTTACTTTGCAAGTATCGGTGGTATCGAGGTATCGTAAGTATCGGACACCTACCTCTAATAGTAAATAATCTAACTTGTATAAAACAAGTACTTGTTTCCTATTCGTTGATGTGTTAGCTAATAATATTTGCAAGAACGAAGATTCAATCGTTTCAGTTGAATGTCAATTAGAAATAGTATCATTGGTATAATTGCATGCACGTGTAAGATTTTAGAGAAATTGGTTTGTGGTTTGCGACGTAAATGGTAACAAGCCATTCTCCAATGACACCGTAAACTTAGTAAACGAATTTTTGTACAGAAATAAATGAAGAAGAAAGAAAGTAAAAACTTAACCTCGAGTTTGCTTTTTTCGTAATAAATCTATCTTAATATTAGTTACTGATAGAATTCAACTCAAGACCAAGTTTGAATTAAAGTACATATTCGATTTTGTAAAATCATTTAATTCCCAATAGTTTTATTCTTCAAAATCTATCAAACTTTTACAACGACATGTCAATGTATAAACAAACACAATTTTAAGTGTTCAATCTAATGATTTGCTCTGGTACAAGATAATTATTTTATTTCTTAATTTGTTTATTTGTAAATGATCAAGTACAATTTTACACTATATCGTTGACATGAAAGTAGGAAATAAAATTTATAAACTAACAAAATGAAGCTCGAAAATGGACAAATGTTGATAAAATATTAATATATATTGTGGAGAATTCATGCGAAACAGTACAGAAAAAAACCGTACATATTTGATACAGGGTGAAACAAATGACATTAAATATTTTCATACAAATATCCAAGTTGTCTATCGTAGTGCTACAGGCTCCAGAAGATAACGTAAATTACGATTATTCATCGTGTATTAAAAGGGTTCAGAGCACACAATTAGGAAAAGACAATTTGGAAAATAAATGATGATAAGTTTCCTTTCTATAGAGGAGACACGAGAAAGCAATCACTCTTAATGTTATATTTAGCTTCAGTAGCAGAGAAAAGTCAGACCCACTAAGACATAACGTATGGTTTATTAAGACACCTGTATGTATGCATCATTCATTAAAAGACTAGAATAAGCAGTGAATCACGCGTCACATTTGCCGACCTGGTAATCTTGTGGATTAAAGTGCTAAGTCAGCGACTCGAAGGTCCCAGGTTTGAATCCCGGCTGGGGCATGGGTGTTTGTGATTGTGGATTTTAACTACAACATGACGGATAATCGTGACGGACCGATGTCAAAAGTCATTAGAATGGACCATACAAAATAAAGTTTACAAAAAATTTTACGTGTCACATTTCTGCAACGCAAGATTCTGATTTATATAATTTCAAAGACTGTACCGACGAAGAGAGAAATATTGCAGACACAGCAATATCTTTCCTCTCAACCGAGCCGAGGATAATGGAGAAAGATCGCTGACTCAACACGCCCACCTCCGTTTCCCGGGAGCTGGAGAACTCCCATGCTTGGCCAGAATCAGGGATCCATCACAATAAATACATCTCTCGTTTACCTGCCTGCTATTTCTGACATCGACTCTCGACTACATAGAGACTCTACAGCAGCCGCCAGGGAGAATCCTCGATTGTTACCAGTCTTGGCCATAGCCTGTCATCTTAGAGGCTATCCTTCGTGCTTCAAGACAACACTACTTCTGGCAACCGAGTTCTACAATTAACAATAATCAGAACTCGAAATTTGGATGCTCTAGGTTCTAGTCCTGCCGCCGCCAGTCCCTGGGCTCCAGCAACAGTAAAGAGAACTTCAACATCCAGTTCCGACTAGTGATGATTCAAAAACTTCAACAGTGGTCGATCCAGCTATGACACCATCCAACGACCATCTTTTCCTAGAAACACACTTCACATTCTAGTCCTTGGCCACAACAGCTAGTCATTTAATGTAGAGGCAAGTAAGTTGGATGTAGTTGCAAGTTACTTACAGTTACTTACAGCATTTGCATATATGTGTTGGATCTGGAACTCTTGTCTAATTTATATTAGTAGGATTATGTACTGTAAAATTGACAGCCATTAGAACTGATTAGCCTGTGTTTCACCTATTTGGAAACCGCGTATCAACAATATATCCAATTAGTATGTTTTATTCCTTAGTCATAGGATTCCTGAGCTACGTATAATTCCTCTCTTCCCTTAACTTTTAAACATTCATATAGCTGTTTATCACCCTAATTCGTTTCCCCAGGGCTAGGGTAGCAATAAAATATATTTTTCTGAGTCACGCAAGTGAGCCACAGAATTATACTAAGTCCTTGTATTGAGTACGTAACGAGAATAATATGATTTCAAGCTCACCTTTCAATGTCAGTATAAAGGAAATCCTCGTATAGGATATACAAATTAAAAAAGAAATACTAAATCCATTATGACCTATGAACTAGAGGACCTTTTTCACAAAAATAAAATTTTCGAGCTCCTTATTTAGAAATTTACGAACACTTATAATATTGAATAATTATGACATTTGTTTTTCTTTCTTCTAGTTATGAATTTTACATTAGTTGCCAAAGAAACTGTGCCAAACAATCCCAAATATAGTACTGTACCTGTAACAGTACATATTAGGGACATGAATGATAACTTTCCGGAATTTATGGAGCCTTACTATGAGGTAAGTTTGTCAATTGGCAATTCTAAGTTAGTACAAGTCGTTTGATATTCAATTTTTTACAGATTTGGCTTTTTGTGTAACGTAGATATAAATTTACATAGGCAAACTAATATTGAAGGAAGTGACAAATAGTATGGAATGAGAAGAGATGAAAGGAAGGGATACATTGCACAAACATTTCAGACACATTTCCAAGGTTTTGCTTTGAAAAGTAGACATATTTCTATTTTTCTACCCTTCTTACTTACCAACTGTTCTATATTTGAATTTCATGTATACCTTAATCTGATTATTAATGATTTATAAACAGCATTATTGTTTGTTATAGCGTGTAATGTACGTAGTCTTCGATGACCTGCAACGAAACATTAACTCATAATTATTTTCCTTGTACATGTACGAAAATTATACAATTAAAGGTAAAAATGACAATGAAAAGGAGAAAATATACGTCACGTATTAATTACACACACATCGTTACATATATTGTATCAAAATATTTCGGTGTACCGTTAACGAGTGTATAGAGAAAAAAGAGACCTCACATGTGACTGTAGAACAAAGGTTAATCATGATATATTCAAGTTTATTTACATCCTAACCTACGCATTCTGCGATCCCTTTTATGTAGGCGAAACAGGCGCACTTTTGAACCTTACAGTTAATACCCACCCCCACTTTTATGTTATCAAGAAAACAGTTTTTCCAGGCAGGGACCTAGGCAGATCCTGGAAGTCCGGACGCTACCGAAATTCAGTTTTTTTTTCTGTGAAATTAGTATCATGTTTGGCAAAATTATATATGCATTTTGCGTAAATGTCACACCCAGACAGACCTTGGATCCCCATCGAAGGCGCTGAACCCACCTTCGTGAAACCAACTTCTGGGCACGTGCCTGGTTCCAGGCTCCATAGGCAGGCACCCAGGCACATAACACCAGCTTTTCATCTGCCCTTTCATATTCTACATTCTACCTCATACGACTAACTGCTAAATGGTCGACATTGCGAAGGAGCCTTCATTGACGGTTAAGCGCAAGAACGAAACCTAGTTTAAACCTTCAATAAGTCCTAACCCCAATCTCCCTCTGTTAACTCCCACAACATATAAATTTCCCTTCTTTCTCTATTCATTTGCCAAGCATTGTCAACATAAAACCGTGCACCATAATCTCTCAATATTTACACGTATTGCGTTAGACAATTGTTCCATGATTTGATTCGTTGTCCAGTAGGTGGCACAACCATAGTTCTGTTTGCTACTAGTCTTTGTTCTACAGATACGTGTGTGACATCCTTTTTGTCTCTACTTGATCTTTATACTTGATTTTTTCACAATTTACACATTCAAAAATTCTATCGGTGTTTAATCCCAATATTCCCTGACAACAAACTATTGGAACTAATTAACAAGTGAGCGTCGACGGGTGTTATTAATTATTTTGGAAGCCTTTTATTTCAAGAAACAAGTTTTTGATTGTAGTATATCAATTGAAAGATTCATCCATTATGTTTTACGAAAGTAATTAAGCAAGTAAAAGATATACCTCACTTTTTAATTATTTGATTTTGCTTTACGCATCTTATGTATGACCTTTACCTTTGTATTGTTTTGCATAGGTGTCCGTACCTGAGAATTCTGGCATTGGAACAACAGTAGCGTGGATTCAAGCATTGGATGAAGATTCTGGAATATTTGGAACCAAAGGGATTAGATATACAAATGTTGGAGGCAGTGTTGCGGAATTGTAAGTATTAACTCAAAACTCTACCCCTAAACAACAGCTGAGACCACTCGCTCACGTCTTCTAAAATGAAGTGGATAAGTTCTTACTAAACATAATAGCTATTGTGCATATTCTATCCAATAGTGATATTTACAATTTCTGATGCTGACCAGAAGTGATCTATCTAGACCAGAAGTTGATTTTTTTAAATGGAACATGGTAATGTTTAAATCAAATTCCTATTCTACTTTAAAAGCTAAGGACCTTTTGTCTGAAACACTGTTACAACAAACTCCTCCATTAGGCTTGAAATGATTTTGAAAGTTAGTCGGAAAGATAAACGGTAACTGCTGGGATGTTTCACCGGTACAGCCATTTTAAAAGGAATAGCTTGTATTAAAAATTACAAAACTCTAAAATATTAAATCGAGTACACTTGTGATATTTTTAACTTCCGATGCTGACCGGAAGTGACGTATCCAGACCGGAAGTTGAACATTTTAAATGGAACAGTCTAAGGTGTTAGACCACCGACTCAAAGATCGCGGGTTCTTATCCCGCCTGGAGCATGGATGTTTGTGGATTTTAACTACGCTAAATCGTGACGGGATGAAGTCAAAAGTTACTAGACTGGCCCATACAAAATAAAGTTTACTAGTTTTTTTGTTGTTTTTTTTACATGGAATATATTGAATGAATCCCTATTACATTACGTATGTAAAAAAAATCATAAGGTTATTATTTGTAGTGATATAAAATGTTAATTGGCTAATGCATTCAAAGGATCAAAAAAAAAATATATTTTAGAAAGATGGTAAATGTTCGAACTAGAGACGAAAAATCTGGCCTTGATCAAATTTTAATTGGGAGGAACGAAAGTAGTTTTAGTTTCAAAACTCATGAACTTGGCCATAAAGTTTCAGACCATAAAGCTCTTTCGTTTTCTATTGATATCAATGAAAATTTATTTTCTTCCAAACATAGAACGCGTAGGTCCTTTTCGTAAGAAAATATTCAATATTTCTGTTATTTATTGTCACACGAGTCCTGGACTGATATATATAATGCCACAGACACCGACGAGAAATTTAATTCTTTTATGGAAACTCTCTTATATTGTTTTAATGTAGCTTTCCCATGTGGTTCTATGAAAATAAACAATGCTAAAGATAAAGACTGGCTGTTGTTAGGGATTAGAATTTCCAAAGAAAAACTATTTCAATATAACAATCTAAAAGAACAATCCAGCAATCTGTCAAGAAAGGTGCTATAAGAAAACACAAGAAAGTTGTATGAGTGGGAAAAAAGGATATTACGACCGTTTAATTAATAAGTCTAACAATAAAATTAAAACTGCATGGAATTTAATAAATCAAAATATAAATCAAAAAGTAAGAAATGAAATTCGTTGTGTATCTATTGACAACAGGGTACTCGATAAACCCAAAGATCTCGCAGAAGCATTCAATAATCACTTTCTTAACATGACTACATTTTCCAAGACCGTGACAGCCCAACGTGGAATCAGGTATCAAAATAAGAAAATTTCAGTAGGGCAAAGCATGTTTCTAAGTCATTGAAGAGTTATACTCATATTCAAAAGCTGTCAAATACAAATTCATCTGGTCTGGATGAAATTCCATCAATTGTTGTTAAAAGGTTATACATTTAATTGGAAACCAACTTTGCTATCTTATAAATATTTCTTTTGAGTCAGGGGTTTTCCCAAGCAGGCTAAACATTGCTAAGGTTATTCCTTTGAACAAGAAAGAAAGCATTACAGATATGCAGAATTTTCGTCCCATTTCTATTTTATCAATATTTTCTAAAATATTTGAATACGCAATGTTGGCACGTTTAAGTAACTTTTTATCTGCAAACAAGTTGATTTTCCTCTGCCAACATGGCTTTCAAAGAAGAAAAAACCTATCGATACTGCACTGTTTGACTTTATAAAAAAAGTATCAGATACCTTCAATAAGAATCAACATGCTATAGGTGTATTTATAGATTTTTCTAAGGCATTTGACAACGTGCATCACTTAACATTATTAACGAAGCTATTTCAGCATGGAATCAGAGGTGTATCATATGATTGTTTTTTATCGTACTTGAGTAATAGAAATCAGATAGTAAAAATCTCTAGGACTCTTAATGAGAGAAGCAAGGCTTTCCGTTCCTCAGTGGCTGAAATTAACAAGGGCGTCCTTCAGGGTTCTATCTTAGGACCTATGTTACTTCTATTGTATATAAATGACCTATCTCAATTTATAGATTCAGAGAACTTAGTTTTGTACGCTGATGATAAACATCTTAGTGACAGAAAACACTCATCAGGAATGATCACATTCTTGAACTTAATAAAAAAACTAAATAGTGTTTGTTTCATCATATCTCGTATATTACATGGTACAGGCTCTCGACAAACTCTGCTCTCATTATATTATGCAAAATTTTATGCTCTTATTATCTTTGGAATATTATTTTGGGGTGCATCAAATGTTACTGTAAATACTTTTCGTTTACAAAGGAAGGTTATTAGAAGTATTTTTAATATGAGCCCGAGGTCATCATGTCAAGATGTGTTCAAATTTCAAAATATTCTAACAGTTCCATGCCTATATATTTATAAGAGCCTAATATTTACAAAGAAAAATAGTCACTTATTTACTTGTACGACAAATATACACACTTATTATACACGACAAAAAAGAAACATATTTGTGGAAAAACAACATTTCGCAACTACTTATTCTATTGTTCACTCTTTGTGTACTAGGCTGTATAATAAACTACCCAATTATCTGAAGAGTATTGACAATATTAATAAATTTAAATCAGAGCTATTCAGTACGTTGGTAAAGAAGGGTTATTATGCTGTCAATGATTATTTGAGTGATGACTCATTATGCAATATGTAACTATGTAATAATTTAAACGATGTAAATTGTACTCAATTTAAAATTAAATGTCATCATGTCTCATGTATAGAGACAATGACGTGTCTTATGTATCACACATGTCACGACCTGTATGTACTACACAGACGAATACAATTCTGTTCTAATTTTTTACAGCAGATTCTGATGCTACGTAAACAATTAAGGAAATTTTGTCGAAACATTTTTGCACCAAATGAGTCCAATGCTGAGAAATGATTTTTGAAATGTGATGAAAAGAACTGTAAATGCTTAGAAACCACACTTCCAAAATCATTTCATAATTCAGGTTCGGATTATATAATTTTTTATAAATCAAACAATAATTTCTAAAAAAAATGGCGAAATAATATTAAGTTTTCATAAAAATCCGATTTTACCTACTCTAAAACTGCTCGGCGAAAAGAAGATTAAACCTAAAAATTACAAGCAATTTACCTGAAGTGCATCTCATCCCTTTGTTGCACCGAAATAAAAGCATTTTCCGCAATCATCCGTTCTCTGTTAATCTTTATTTATCCACTTTTGGCAAGATTGACAGAAAATAATTTTGCCAACGTTTATAAATATGGATTGCCCTCGATCCACGACTGAATGAAGGATTGTAGAACGGTTTTCACTTTCGGCATTTACACAAATTCACACATATGCTACAAGCTTCAGTCAAGTTCAATATTTAAAGAAAAGAAGTTCTCTGTCTAAAAGCGATATTGAACTGATCTATGCCATTAAACATTAATGAAAATATGAATATTTCTTAATTGTTGCAAAAACTATAAATATTGTTTGGTATGTATTATTATTTGCGCAGTTCTGTACGTGCATAACTTAAGAATTAAATTATAAATAAAAAACCGGACCGCACAGCGATAACAAGAGTGTAAAACAATCTGAGAACATTTGGTCCACATTTGTTAAGGACTGAAAATAGACGATCGAGGTGAAATTTTATTTTTCGACACTAACCGATCAATCAAGTATCGTTACGTTCAGGTTGATGGTTCAGTTCAGACACGCATAGAGATCGAGATCAAATCCGTCACATGACAAACCGTTCACTTTAAAACTAACTAACTAAACCTGTAAACCAAGATTTGTAAACTAGGCCATTCCAAGAGCTTCAGTCCTCATTGACTACATGGTGTGTCGGGTCACTTGGAAGATGTTGTACCTTAAAAGCAGCTTAGCACAAGTGTGATGGTCGCTATGCTAGGCGCTCTGTTCTTTCGCTGAATTTGTGTGCGATTATTTTTTGTTTCTAAAGACTTCTAAATAATTAAATATTTGATTTCTTAACCCCAAAATAATTATTTACTACCAAAGAGTTTCAAATACCCTTTTAAACATTTTAATAGTCAAATCATTTTATTATAATTTCTATATCATTGTGGTTTGATATTCAAAAAACCAAAAATAGTTGTTTGTCGACAAAAAGCATCAAATATTTTTTTTAATTTTCTAAAATAAAATATTGGTATTTCGTTCGGGGTGAGGGGATAAAAAGGAACTTTGAAAGATATAAAATATGAAACAGCAAACAAAATATTTTTTTAATTAGAAATCCGAGCCTTATTCTGTATCGGGATGGGCGTAAGCCATAGTGCTGTTACCGCCCATAAAATTCATTTTATCTTACCGAGCCTTATTCATAATCAATGGGGCAGTTCCTTGTAAAACGTTTCAGGTAAAAGTTTCTTAACTTGGACGTAGAATCAGAATCTGATTTTAAAACTACCATGTTCCGTTTGAAAGATTCAACTTCCGGTCTAGATAGGTCACTTCCGGTTAGCAACGGAAATTGTAAGTATCACCATTCGATAGAGCATACCTGATTTAGTACTCTCAATTTTCGTTATTTTCCTAACAAGCATATCTCAATCATTTTTGAAGGGATGTACGGGTGGTCTCACACACCCTGTATAAATGTACCAAAATACCCTAGAAATCTATATTTTATTTTTCTTCCAAAGTCCTGTTTTCAGTTTTTGTTCAAACCTGAATTTTCAAGGAGCTAAAATATACCTAGGCTTTCTCAGGCACTTGCTACGGAAATCGTTCACTTCAAAACCGGAATTTGCTTTGGTAGCACACCTACCGTTTGTATCTTTATGGGGCAAGCATGTGATATTTACCATTATACACTTCCACATTGACTTTCTAACAGCATTGTTTGTTGCTACTGCGAACGCGTTGATCGTTTTTCAAGGTGACGAACGACAAACTCAGGGCAGCTATTACACAACACATTATTGTCCGTTTTCTTGTGAATGAAGGGTAATAAAATAACTCACGGAACAACCGAATGTACGACCTCTCAATAACAGATGAGACTGCATATAAAGATATAGAATTTAAAGAATTTGCTGGAATAAATCATAGCAATACTTAGTAAAAATGAACCGTGGTGTTTGCGGATGTTTTATGGAAATAAAACCTTGGGCAAGTGTTCGATTTGTCGTGGGGAGGGGGATTTTCCCTGGTGCGTGAGGATTTCATCCCCGGTTGTTGATTCCTAATATCATCCAAACCAGGGATAAAATCCTTGTATTTCTACCCAAACAGGTAGTATCTTGAAACTTATCAGCAACCACTAGTTTAGTATCCTCCCTTCGTAATTTATAACAAATCGAACATTGTTTTGGACTCACTGTCTGTATCCTAAAATACTATTGTCCTAGTGTTAAAATATAATTTGATAGTTTCGGGATAACAAAAGACTTTAAAATTTTAAGTATTTATTGTAACAAGTATTAAATAGTAAAGTATCATAAATGTATGAAAACCCGTAATTGTTTTCAATGAATATAGATGTGAGATAACTTATAACACGTCTTAATACAACTAAAGATTTTGATTTAAAGTAGTGATGAGGAACTGCTAGGAACTGCTAGGACTACCAAAGGTGGTTAAAGTGTCGTTTGAAAGATCTCGGCGAGACGAATTCACGCAAAGATCATCCATATCGAGGAAGGGTCCCGCTATAGAGAAGGGATCCATTTTCTCATAGTAACTTTCAACTATTGGCAGCGAATGTGGTTGATGTGTAGTTGGAAAGGTCTTGGTGAGAAGAGTTTAAACTCGTACAAATCAAGATCGAATCAACAGGTCCCGATATAGGAGAGAGGAGCTCCATTTCCCCATACTATTTCTACTCACTAACCACTAGGGCTACGAAGCTAGCAAAGATATCGCGGGAAAGGTCTTGGTAAGAAGAGTCCAAACACGCATAGATCATCCAGATTGGGTGACCTGCTCCCAAGATAAGGGAGGTTCAATTTCCCCATGGTAACTAATGGGCACAATGGGCAACTTTCAACTCAGGAACTACAAGGAAGGACTACGAAGGTGGTTGAGATGTCGTTAGATAGGTATGGACGAAACTTTCCCAACAAACATAGATCATTCGCTGCTGAAGCCCCTCGACAGGGTTCCACTTCGCTTGTTAATATTTAGGTGAAAATTAATTGCATAAATCTTATTGGTATTCAGGATTAACACATTGTAATTTAACCATTTGATTAAGCGGCCTAGTGCTAATCTACGTAAAATGTCCCTTTAAATGGTCATTTTTATGACATACTAGAATGTTTGTGCCATCAGCAAATACCGTTGTGTTCACTTTCTTCGATGCAAACTTTGTTCTGCTTTCTACATTGTAGAAATCTCAACATCTCTAAACCTCGTCTTCAACAACTATCATTGATTATTTAACCCACAACTTCCTCATCTTTCCATATCTCAACACATTGCCATTCATTTGACGAAATCTTTCGTTAGTATCCTGATTTTTAAAAATCCTAAATCATCTGCCATAGTTAGGAAGAGAACCGCAGGAGATACCTATATTTATATTCTTTGCATCAATCATGAATCTGAACTGCCCACCATTTTCCTCTTTCTTCTCCTTTGCTTTCTTCTTGCTCTTAGTTTTTTTTCTTTTGAACTTTATTCATTTCCTGAATTTTATTTAGTTAGGCTCATTTAATTTATTTATAATTTTTTTTAACGTTTTATTATTTCTCATATTATTTTAATTCTTTACTTTCGCTCATTCTTTTCTTGTAATTATTATTGTTAACATTTTAATGTTATTATTTCTTCCCTACTCTTAATTCTCCCACCCTCTTCAGGAATCCATTTCGTGACTCCCTTTATGACTCCACCCCTCCCTACCGCCAGTGTTCAGTGCTTTTCCAAGCTACTTTAGTAAATTTCCCGGCTCCATGACCTGGTCCCACTGCATCCTATCTTTTAGTATGGCAATCTAACTATTCCATGATACCATTCCTCTCTATTTTTACTATTTTTTGTGGTCATATCTTTCACCGAAATCTATGAACTTGTTTTTATTTATGTGAAATATTTATGCATCGGTTACAAATCCTGTACAATTAATGACTTCTTGTTTTACTTTATATCATTATAAGGGAATTGATAGAGAATAATAATATTATATTTTGAACGATAATTATTTTCTGTTTATCTCTATTTAGGTTGTTTTTACACCCAGAAACAGGAGTGATAACAATCAAGGCAGATGGATACACTTTTGACAGAGAAGTAATTTCGAGGCACTATTTAACTGTGGAAGCAAGAGATAACCTAGGACATGGTAATAGGTAGGTAATAAGCAATTCATTAAAAAAAAAAATACATTCGTTATGTAGTAGAATTACAGTTGAAAAATTACACTTGAGATAAAAGAAACAAGTTCAGTGGGGTAGAGTTGAACATATATCGTGCATTTACAAGCTCAAAATTCTCCAATTTTAGTTTTTATTTTTGGTGGGAGGAGGAGAGCATTAGAGAACCATACATTCTCCTTCATTAATGAAAATAACAGAGGTTCATCTACGTCTGTGGCTGGTAGATAGTATAAGTGTTTGACTGATTTTGTATATAGCTTCTGTTTAAGTACCCTTTACATCCATGGGATGTATAGTTATAATTAATCCTTCGTATAACTATACGAAGGCATATCCTTCGTATAGTTATAATTAATTAAATAATAATAATAATAGTAAGGTCGATTTAATTTATAGAAATTCCAGGTAGGTAATCCCGCACGGCTTTCCGGGGGACATCCAGGGGACCTCCATACGGGATGAACTGTTTGTATTGCCCACAGAGTTATCACACGGACGTCCTTAGAACATCGCTATGCGAGCTTGAGAAATATGACGTTAATGGGATCTAAATGGGACGTCCCAGGGATGTTCTCTGCTATGTGGGTAGTGACGGTCGGATCAAATAGTTATTTCTGTGTTGAAAAGTGAGTCGGATTATGGAAAAGGGTAAAAATCATACATTTAAATAGAAATTAGAGAAGGGAAATAAATAAGCCGAAACAATGAAGGAACTGAAGTATAATTGTGATGATGTTGGATGGGAAATACAAAGGAATTACAGAAAGATTCCAAATGAAAGAAAAGAGGTAGAGGAAGTCGTGAAGACTGGTAGTAAGTGAAGTAGTGGCAAAAGGTTTTATTCTGAGTTTACGTTGCAACATGTAAAGGGGTTGAATAAAATAGTATGGACACCAGCAAGGGGGTTAATTTTATTTCATGTCGATTAGACTGAGAAACGAAAGTTACAATTATATTTTGTAATCATTTCTGTCTCTACTCTCTACGACATATGTCAGTAGTGGCCAGCTTGTGTTCGTCAGGTGTTAATATAAATATGCGGACAATAAAATTAGTGAGTTGAAAAAAGTCACTGAGTAAGTGGTACAGGGAATGATTACAAGATATTGCTGGAGGTTTGGGCCAAATTTCATTTTTGCTCCCCACCAAAGACACCACATGGATGGGTTCGTTATTGGTGGTACGATATAAGTGACATCAACACGAAAAAATGTTATCTAAGTCCGTGTTTAGTAATTGTCTACGTACAGCAACTATGAGTCGAATTTGCTGGTATCAGAGAAGTGACGATTTATTGATTACGTGGTTTAGTACTCTCACTGTTTCTCCCACATAAAGAGTACCCCCAGATAGTGCAGGATAATAGGATGCATAGGATAGGTTAGGTAGATTCCTTTAAGATATAAGGTACGGTTAGCATCCGCAATGTTGATGGAAATCGTGAGATGAGGATGCAGATTTCAAATAGAAAAAGACCACTTACGTTACGAGAGTTATTACACACACACAAGTGTGATCACAAGTGGAGTCACATGTTATTGATTAACTGATAGAACAAAGAACATAAGATGGTGGACAGTTGCATCAAGCAACGCGATCTCTTAAACGAAACAAAAATGGACCTATATATTAAATCAATTAAAAGGACATAAAGTCTTTGTGTAAGAACTACAGAAATGTTCAGCATCCGCTAACCAAGAAATCATAGGTAAGAAATATTATATCACTTACCGATTCATCAGAAATAGACAATCATAAGTGGGAATCATATTTCACAATTAAACAAGAACAAAAAGTAAATAATGATGACAACATTAATTCGAAGGAAATATTTTATTTACCGAAAATAAATAAAATAGACAACAGTAGCTATTTACAATGAGATGTAGTAACCTGATCCAAAGATTAAAACACTAAAATTGTAAAAATCTCAAAAAAAAATTATTGTCAGATGATGATGAGACAACCTGTAGAAAAATTAGAATCAGGTGATTATGGAACACTCTGTAGTACTGTTACTGTCCGATTATTATGAAACAACCTCAGAAGAAAATATTCTGATGTAATTATAAAACCCAAGATAACATCGGAATGTACTTTAAAATAATTTTAAAAAAAATGGATGGTTATGGAAAGAGGGGATATTAATGTCTATCAACATTTCAAATTATTTATAAAAGTTGGAAGCTAACAGATCTAAGATCGTCATTTAGTTAGTTCGAGAGAGTATTTAAAGCACAGCTATTACTGTCATGGGTAGAAAGTTCTATTAAATGTTCAATTTAGGATTGCGAGCTCTTGTGTGCTGTTAGTAGTAACTTTGATACAGATAGAAACCTCAAAGAAATCATCTTGCAGAATGACATCCATTGTCAAGAGTAATTTTATTTTGATGAAAGAGAGACAGTGATTATTATCCTGTGATTTATTTATTTAAAAAAAATGTAACCTATTTCTTCTCCTACAGGAATACTGTGCAGCTGACAGTTAACGTAGAAGATGTAAATGACAATCCTCCTGTTTTTCTACAGAACAAATACGAAACAAGGCTAATCGAAAACCACGTGGACTTCGCTTCTCCTCTCGTGGTGGAGGCTCATGATATGGATCTCAATGGTAAGCATTTTAACAATCTTGCTGTTATTTTAATACACTATTCAAATTATCTTCATATTTGAAGCTAATTCATATCTGAAGGAACCTAGCTATTCAAATTATCTTCAAGCAATTGCTTTCTCGTAGATAATGTTCATATAACAATTATCTTACTTTCCAATTTACAAGATACTTCCTTGTTTATTTATAAGACCTAGATAAAACAAAATACATGATAACAAGCCGAATCACAGGAAATGAAGGAATTAAAAACATAAGAATTAGGGATGAGGTCATAGAGGAAGTAAACAAATTTAAATACTTAGGAGCATACGTAACAAGCAAAAATGAGGTCACGGAAGAAATAAAAACATTAGTATCGGAAAATGCATGTTTCTATTCAGTCCAAAAACTTCTAACATCGCGATTAATATCAAGGAAATTGAAATTAAAAATATACAGAACGGTTATTCTGCCGGTAATACTTTACGGTTGCGAAAGTTGGAGTACGACCCTAGCAGATGAACATAAATTACGTGTATTTGAAAATAAAATTTTGAGAAAGATATACGGGCCGAAACGGGACGAGATGACTGGAGAGTGGAGGAGACTGCATAATGAAGAACTCCACGGACTGTACGATTCCCCAGATGTTGTAAAAATAATGAAATCGAGACGACTAAGGTGGGCAGGCCATGTAGCTCGGATGGGGGAAGAACAAAGATTATATTCTATCCTGGTTGGAAGGCCGGATGGAAAGAGGCCATTGGGAAGACCGAGACGTCGTTGGGAGGACAATATTAGAAGAGATCTTCGAGAAGTAGGTGTTCGTGATGAAAACTGGCTTGATACTGCCCAGGATAGAATCCAATGGCGAACGTTTGTTACTGCGGCGATGAACTTGTGAGTTCCATAAGCCATAGAGTTAGTTATGGCGATACTCATTGAAATAATCACAAATGTTAATATACTGATCATATCTACCGTTATTTTTGTTAAGAAATTCAGTCATACAGTCTTTGTCATTAGTCGCCATCTCTAGAACCTTCCAAACATTCAAACACTACATCTACACTTCACTTATAAGGTTAAAAATCACGTATAATTTTGATGAAATGTAGAAAAACCAAAGATGTATGTAGCCCTTGATGTTATTATTCACTAATTTTATATGGTAACCTCACATTCCATATTTGCCTTGTACTGTTCGGTACAATGAACTATATGAACTTAGGCACGGGAGCGTACACAAAACGCAGCCTTGTAATCTATTTGAAGTGAAACCGAATTAAGCAAAGGTTTAATATGTAAAACGCTAGGCTACGCTAGATTGAAAGTTATGAACACGGGGGAGTATCGAAACAGCATCCTAAAACGAAGGAATTTAATAATATCTTGGTTTTAGCTTTTAAATGCAGACTCTATAATGGGAGTTGAAATACATAAAATCAAATGCGAACTAAAATGTGTTATGACTTTATGTACCTTTGCGAGAGAGCTGAAATTGTGAAACACAAGGGCACTAAGTGGGCTCAAAGCAAAAACACAAATAATGGATATATCTATGTTGTTCATTGTAATATGTAATGTATATAACCAAGAGATACGTTGATTGATACAAAACCTGTACGTGGGGACAATCCAATGCAACGTCCGATGTTGAAATGAACTAAATTGTATTTATTATGCTGATGCTCAAAATTCAATTTTCCTCTTTTTTTCTATAGTCTTTTCTTTGACCGGACCGAAAGTTATATCTAATGATGCTCGACAGAGGTCAACGAAAACTGTTGTTCTCGGTACATTAAGAAAATAAGAGTATCATTTAAAATCATGAATGAAAAAGAATTTAAAATAAGAATTATATAATCTATATGTTTAACTAAGCTCGAACCAAAATTGTTTATGGCCAAAATTCATTCATGATTTGTATGATAATAATTGAATCACTAAGATGTTAATTCTAAGAGTACAGATAAAAGATTGTTTGCGGAAATACGAGATATAAACATATGATCTGTTCTGGTCTGTTCTAGTATCTAGTGCGGAAGTGATATTATTTAAGCCCATCCATTGCACATTCGTTAAAAAAATTGCTGTTTTTTAATAATATTTGTAATATAATACAGTTTAACAGTCTATCAGTCTTAATAATTGATGTTTTAATGTCAGTTATTTACAAGTTGCTATGGTTATAGTCCGCCATAGGCGTCAGTTCACTTTTAAACTCTAGTCACAGTCACTTTATGATGTATATTTCACTGTCAATTTTGAATTTCAACTTGAAGCACTATTGTATAAAACATTGAATCACTCACTATATAGCATATCTTGTTAAATTTTCTAGGAGTGTAGTCCGAAAACACTATGAAGTTATGCAAATTAAACACTAGGAATTTCAGCGGCTTCCATTTATTAAACTGCCATCATGCCGAATCCCATAAACATATGAACATACTATTTTAAACTGTTCAAATAAAATAAATTGCGTTGCGCAATGGTACCAAGTTTTTTTTTCTTATTAGCAGTCTGAACGGATTTGCTAGAGTGGCTTTCGCTACCCTAGGCCAAATTTGTTTTATAAGTTGGGTGTTACCTCACCTGATGTGCATTAAGCCCCGGTTCTTAAAGCAGACACTTCAGCTATATTCTACTACGTTTTGAAAAGGATCCATAACCCTGATCATCACAGTAAGGAGCTCAAGCTCAGCTAGCCGAGGATAAGGAAATAATTATAATATCGATAACGTTTTTGAGTACCCAATATACTATACTTAACAAATTATTGTTAATTTTCATGTAGGAGGTCCAAAAGATTTGATATTTTGATAAAAAATACACTAGAAATTTCAGAGCCGTAGTATCTTTACGACTCCATGTTACCAGCCCTCAAGTATCAGTGTTACTACAGTCTTATTTCAGCAACTGAAAATCAAAACTATGTATCTATCGTATATTGTTGCATTACATATTAACAGTTATATATTTATTTCTATTTAGCGATTATTAGACATTGTTGTCAGTTTCGTTTCAGTGATTTTAAAACAGTGATTATTTCTCTATTCAATTACAATAACGATTGTTTATTGTGTAAAACACATCTAATTTTCAGGCCTATTTTCAGAAAAAACTCGTCTTATATAATGAAAAATACGGCATTCAACCATAACATTTTTATACCACTTTTATTACTGCTATGTAAGATATTTTAAATGGATGATTTATAACTTTAAAATACAAGTTTGTGAAATTAAGAAGTTGTATCCAACCTAAATTCGATATGATTATTAACAGTACCTTGTAATAAATCATAGATTCTTAAGAAATTATGAATTACGCAAATATTAATTACATAAGTAAAATAATTAGATTACAGATTAAAACTTGAAACCTAGTATACAAGAATCATAAATTTTATAGTAACTGTTGAAATATATAGGGTTTTGGTAAATATCTCTGTTTTTAAATGATTATAACTATATTTGTTAGCTGATTTTAATGAAACTTATGCTCTGATTATTATGGTTTTCTTTCACATAAATTTAAAACTCAACACAAGATAAAGCATTCTTAATATATTTCCCTAAATCAACTTTACGCTCACCACCGCCGACTGGAAAATTTTGCGGAGTAGATTTGAGCACACTGGAGATGGTTGCTTCCAATTTGTCAGTGTTACGTGATTTTTCGTCGGTACATCTCTTTCTTTTGGATTCGTCGCTACTTGGATTCCCAAGTTGCCATGTTTTGAAGTGTTAGTTTTCCCTGTTAATCCTGAAAATGAATTATTTCTATTTTAGGAACAAGAAATAGCCAAATCAGATACAGTATCGTAGACGGAGACCCATATGGTAACTTCTCCATTGATCCTGAACGAGGCATTATTCAACCAACCAGCCATGTTGATTTTGAACTTCTTACTGGAAGGGGCAGCGTACGAACGATTAATTTAGTGGTCAGAGCTCAAGATCTTGGTAGCCCTATGCTATACTCGGAAGTTCCTGTCGTCATGTATATACAAGATGTCAACGATCATGTCCCGGAATTTGAGAAGACTCATTACAAACGGTCAATTCCAGAGGATATGGCCGGTGGCAGTTCTGTTGTACAGGTAAGTCTATTTCAGTATAATATAGGAAATATTTTTACTACTATGTATATACAGGGTGACCCCAAAAGACTCCCACGTGCTAATAAAACATAATGTATTATAGATAGAAACTTACTTATTGAAAAATATAAAAGGGGATTAAAAACAGTTTGTAATGACTAAGGTTCGAAAAGCGTCTGGTAAGTGTTTATGTTTTCAAAACTATGTCTAGTAAGTGTTGTTCATTCTTAGTAATACGCATTTACCGTAAATGTTGCACCCTCCTCTTCAAAAAATAAGGACCAACAATGCCATCTTTACAAACTGCACAAAAAACACTCACTTATCAGAGTGCAGTGGTCTTTCGTGCAGGATTCGGGTGTTATGTTCAGACCAATAGCGGAAATGTTGTTTCTTTATATAACAACTTAAGTGGAGATGTGCTTCATCACTAATCAAAATCACCTTAAACCCAAGGTTTACGCATATCAGCCCCACACTTAAGAGAGCAATTCAAGAGGAGGTAGCAGCTATTTCACAAGACAAGACACGTCGGGTGATGATAGGCTTCAGAAATCGTCTGCAAAGTGAATTGCTAAGAATGGACAACACTTACCAGACGTAATTTTCAAAACATAAACACTTACCAGACGCTTTTCGAACCTTAGTCATTACAAACTGCTTTTATTCTAATTTTATATTTTTCAATAAGCAAGTTTCTATCTACATACTTTTTTGCTTTATTAGCCTTTCAAATGTGGGAGTTTTTTGGGGGGTTACCCTGTACATATTGGTACAAAAGGGATAGCGTTTAAACTACACAATCAACGATCATAAATCGTTAATACTAATGCAGGTATACTCTGCAACCTCTGTAGTGACTACCTGTTTATTGGCCATGGTGAGTACCAATAGATTCGATTGCTTCTCATACCATTTATATTCAGATACACGAAATAAAGATTGGTATGGTATCAGTAAAAACACTACTTCTCGAAATCGATAAGAGAGGTCATCACAAAGTCATGCCTGCTTAGAATAAATGTTTTCCAGAAATAAAAAGAAAGGAACGAATATATATTTTGAATATTACTAATCACCTTGTTGGAGGCATTACGAAACAAATACATCACTACAAGTATAGATTTCACAGCACATCTTAAAATTTGTGGTATAGAAACACAACAAAATACGGTTAACAATTTACTTGCCTGTTGTACGTTTTGTTTCTTCAGTGTAATACACCAAATTTCATTGTAGGAACATCATAAACACGCAGAATAGGTGTTGACAATAAGTCTTAGACTTGTTCTAAGTAAAAAAGAAAGTTGGTACCTTGGACGTTGATAACAATATTATATGCGTAACAAAAAACAGTGATACGGTATTGTTACAAATGACATTTTTATCTAGGATTGTCGAGAAAGTTGTAAGACGTACAGAGGATATAATTAGATAATTCGGATGTTTGTGCTATATGACCAGTGCTACTCACACGAAACAACTGTCTCCCAGAGCATTCATGCTGTTGTGCCAATTTGGAGAAGAGAAAGGTGCATCGAACTTTGCTTAATCGAGAATTACCCTCATTGTCAGAAAATCAAGCTGAAACATATATTGAGTCCAGGTGTAGAATTTTGTTTGTCGTGCTGTATGAATACGAATACAGGCGGCAGAATCGAAATAAGATAAATAAAAATGTTATTTTTTAACATATTTTATAATCGTAAAAACATTTGTATGTTATATCTATCTAAGTTGTGTGCAAAACTTATTTTGGATAAATAAAAAATAAATTTCAAAAATTGGTCCACAAATGACGACCTAAGGTTTTTTTTTCCACTGTAACTCGTGATACTCCAGATAAAGTAATATAAAACCTTGAAGCCCGAATGTTGTGGTAACGGAAGGCTTTGAAAATCTCAACTAATTACCTTCTGAACCAACTTTAAAGAAACACTGACTGCTTAAATGTATTTGTCAATAAAACTTTTCCTACAAACTAAGTGTTCGGTTAGTTATTGAACACCCGGTAGCTTGTCTAATATCGGTAGCAGCTTTCCAAGTTTTCATATTCTTTCTACAATCTTTTGTTATCACTGGTCATGTTTCTAAACCCTAAGTCAGAACAACAACGAGTATAATACGCTATAAGAGAGAGTTCCTTAGAATACAGGAAAAGCCTTCGTATTCGTTTCGTGTCCTGAGTGAAGTTGCTAGTTAGTTGGTTATTGTATAAATATTAACACTAATTCTTTGTCTTTTTTGCAGGTCAAAGCATTTGATAGAGATGGATCTTCTCCCAACAATATGGTTGTGTATCGTATTCAAAGAGGTGCTGAGGACAAATTTGTGATCGATGCCGATACCGGCTTAATAACAGTGGCCCACGGTGCAAATTTAGACCCCGATCGAACTGATCCAAAAACCACATTATATTCTTTGAAGGTTGTAGCTTTAGATGGTGGGATAGGGGTTGAACAATTACAAGCTACAGTGTACGTAAATATTTCCATAACGGATGTGAACAATAAACCGCCGGTGTTTATAGAACCAGGTACAATTAAAGTGAAAGAAAATATTCAAGTTGGTCAGTATGTGTATAGAGTAAGAGCTGTAGATTTAGATGCCAAACCAGTATTAAGATATTATATTGATCATCAAAACTCTGAAGCGAGAAGTGAAGAAGGGACTATCATTAGGAGTTCTGAATACAACTATACAGCTGCGTTTGATTTGAACTCTGTGGATGGATTGTTACGCGTTGTGAAACTTGTGGACCGAGAAAGAGTGGAAACCATTAGGTTAACGCTTAGGGTAGAAGATCTCGGTGCCATGAAGGGAAAACAATCTGCAACAGGTACGTACCGACTTTTTTTTATTGCATTAATTGTAGTTAGTAATCTTTATCATAAGAGTTCTAACTCCGGTATTTCTTTTCTGTTAGAACTGCTTGTGTGTAGATTAGGGACTGCCGCAAGAGGTTTGTTATGTTCCCAGTTGCATACTCAGTTGTTTATCGTATGCATGGACGTATTTAGGAGGTGGGTCCGAACCCCCCACCCACCCGAATTGAGAGTTTTAGCAAGAATTAGTATGATTTTAGGCGTAATTATATAGAATTAATATACATTTCCTGCTCAGATATACCTTGTACCTCTCCCTCCCGAAGCCCGTGAAACCCTCCGAAAACCAACTTTTGGATACATGACTTACCGTATGGAGTTGAAAGTATACTGTCATTGGAAATAAGCATGTGCCGTTAACAGTCAAAGACATTTTGAATTTTACTAAGGCCTTCAGATAACTTTTGGCTCAGGCTGTGTGGATGATGATAGAAGAACTGGTTGAATGAAGAAACTGGGTGGAAAAGGGAGAACCCCGAGAAAACTCACGCACACGGTGCTTGTCCACCACAAAGCCCACATCAAAAGAAAATGAATTGGGATCGAACCGAGAACCCTAAACACCAGAGGTGAGCTCTCTACCAGTGAGTCAGAGCGGTCTTTAACCCCATAAGTAGAACAACTGAGAATGGACTGTAGAGTCAGAGATGTTACACGCACTTAGTACGATGTGGTTACCTTCGGTCTTATCTTTCTGTGTTAAATAATACGTCAGTCCATTTGTTGAAACAGATGTAATGGATGCTGAGGATCTGAGGAAGACTGGTTTCATTTTCTCAGTTCGTGGTGGAGGGACTACTCACGTCGGCGGCCAGAGTGCTTCTACCATGAGACTTGTTTTTTCCGCCTTCGTGGAGTGATACTTGGTCGTAATTTCTTAGAAGAGTGGTTAGCTGCAATGCCAAGGATAAATACCCTCGTCAAGCTAATTAATTAAATAAAATATGAAATTAAAACTCTTATTCAAATTTTAAATCTGGTTAGCGTAAACTGCCCTTTTGAAGTACAATAGAACTAGTAATAAATGCTTCGTTTCTCTCACTCACTCACTGAAAAGTTAAAATCTAAATTCATGAATAACAATATTTATCAGAAAACAAAACTATTTACAAATTAAATATTTAAATAAAACTTTAATACTACTAACTTTAGCATAGCTGAGCAAACTTTGATTATTCTATTAATGACTTCCGTATCTGTTTTCGCCTGCCATCTACCATTCACATAATGAAACGTAATAAAATAATACAATGTAGGGTGACCAGATATTTTAAACGAAAAAAAAAAAACGGAACATTTTATAAATTTAGACCTTAAAAACGGGACGAAATAGGATGAATTATTATGAATGAACTTAATTATGAACTTAACAACAACGTTTTAACTGACAAGAAATTACTAGGAAGTTGTTAATTCAAGTAATAATATTAACTTGATACAAACGTACACATGAACGTTTTAATAATCTACATTATCTGAGGCGTTGGGTTCAGAACGAGAAACATTGATTTCTACCATGTATTTTTCTGATGAATGAATATCTTGCAAGAGTTTAGGATTATTTAACAACAGACTACGAAATTGTTTACAACTAACAATAAGATCCTGAAAATGAGACGACAACAATTGCTTGTCTCCTCTCTGCTACAAAACGATTTCTCTCATCAGTCCATAAAGAATTTAGAATTGAAAAGGTTCTTCGACAGCATCATTTGTGCATGGCACAGCCAATGCAAAGCTCACAACAACCTCAACGTTCTTACACTCAGTGTCTACATTTTTAAGTGCATTTGCCCTTTCTTAATGTTCCTACCTGCTCCCTGGTGGTAAACAAAACATTGCGAAAGACAGGATAAAGCATGATGTCGTGAGTGCGTTCTTCTTATAGACTATCTACTGTCAGGTAATTGTTGAAACTTATTTGAGCCTAAACACCACTTAAGATGTTAAGTAAAATGAACAAAATCGGCGATTTATTTCTAGTTGAATTAAACGGGACATTTTGCGTTCTGGTAGCAATTTGTCGGCAGAACGGGGCATGTAACGAGAAAAAAAGGACAGTTTCGTTAAAAACTGAACGTGTGGTCACTCTAGCATAATGGCCCATTACAAACTAACCATTCTATTCAATAAACAGCCTTGACAGATATGTTATAATGAAGGAAGATTTTTTTGTGTATTAAGAGATTTTCGCAAAATAAAAGACGGCTGAAATGCGTACACCAACGGAGGACAACAGTGTATCGGAGTGTACATTCTAAGCTCCGTCGCTCCGTCCTCTTGATTCAACTGTCGATCGTGGTTTGGGACAGGTGATTCCTTAGACACAGTGGACTAAGGAACATCGAACCACTTACGATCCAGCTGGAATCAATACATTTTACTCATCCAATCTTTAAAGTGCAATATTTATTCGTAGAATTCACTCCTTTTCCTCTATACGTTGAATATAAATGTAAATAAATTGAAAATATTTTGCATATGAATTAACTTTTAGCAAATTACAAACGTAACTTCAAGATTCTATTCAGACACTGCTTTTGTATGCTATGATGTCCCCAATATGTTTGAATACAATTTAGTATTAGAACGTCTTATGGACTAACGTGTTAGTTAACTAACTTTTCAGGTCTTTTGACTACCGGTACTCTAATAATTATTACATGGCACTGTTGTTCTTTGATCGCTTGCAAATTTAAGAACAGTATTACCTAGACACTTTCTGGACATTGTACTATATCAATAGTGTTTGAGTATAGCCTTAAGGTGGATGTAAAGCAATAATATCTAATACTAGATGGAAGCACTGTCTCCGTCTCTCTCTTTTTAACACGAAATTGTAATGCTGCTCCTATAAATTCAAGCCTAGAGAGTTTAAACTTTCAGAGAAGAAAGTTTATAACCATTTCAAGAGTTCTCTCCGAGCCGATTTTTGTTTTCGTTTTCTGTTGGTTGTAAAAATAGCTTGATTATTGTAGTAAATATCAAAAGCGAAAGTTTCAACAATGAACAAAAACGAAAATAAAAAATCGTCACGGATAGAACTCTTCAAATGGTTATAAACTTTCTCCTCTGAACATTTAAACTCTCAAGGCTTGAATTTGTAGGAGCAGCACTGCTATTTCGGTGAAACGAGGAAAATACACTAGCGACATACGGAAGTAGTACTGCTTTACATATCGTTGCTTTTCATTAACCTTAAAGTTAGGTTAGGATTGGTTTTGATTAGAATTTGAAAAAGAAAATTTAATCTACTGGCCTTTAGAAACTGGAACCTTATGCGAGTACACAACCTATAAGCTATCTGAAACACTGGAAGTCATGACAACCACTAGATTGAAACATTGTAAATCTTTCTTTAAGTTGTTCAGTTTACTTTATACTTTCCTTTTATTTGCATGTTGCCTTTTCCACCATTATTTATTTATATAGAGGGATAGTTTGCACATTCTTTTTTTTTTTCATATTATAAATGTTAGTCTATTATTTCGGGAAGGAGAGGAAATATTAGAGTAACATTACATGTTGGACGCGCCGGGTACATTCCGAAATAATAGAATAACATTACAATATTTCTAATCCTATAATCATTTTCAAATGTGAAACATTTACATAATTTGAAGACTTGTATTAAATTCTAGTAAAATGCAGAGTGATTCTTTGTAGAGCGCTTTAAAGGTAGGGTTACAAATACATGAAACATAAAATGCAATTTTTATGTTTATGTAAATAAGATCCGAAAAGTAGCTTAAAGGTTTCTCTTTTCTTACCGCGGTTTGTGATTCTACATTTTTTATGACGAATGAAGATAACTTTACGAAATTACTGCGTAAATACTTCATGAAACTATTTTAAGCTGTAGTGTCATGAAGTGGCTATGCAATAGTTTCATTAAAGTTATTTCCATTAGTGATAAAAAGGCAGAATTACAAACCATAGTGAAACAGAAAAACCTTAGGTTATTTTCGAATTTCATTACATGCTTAATGTAATGTAAACGAACTGTAATGTAAATTAAATGTAATGTCATTAATGTAATGTAAACGTAATATAAATTAAAACTCGTAATTAAAAAATCCTCTCATCTACATGACTAAATGAAACTATGAAAGATAAACGTTAGGAAATTGACTGAAGGTGTTGCTTATTTTGTTTTCATTACAGCTGTACTTACTATAATAGTGGAAGATGAAAATGACAATAATCCAAAGTTCCGTCGTCCATTTTATCGAGGATCAATAACTGAAAATAGCAAGAATGGCATTAAAATTATAAATGTGGTTGCTGATGACATCGATAAAAATAGGACAATCAGTTATTCACTGGAAGGTATGTAAAATTTTCTTATGTTTTTATGCATTGCACCAATAATTCACGAGCACTGTCAGAGAATTGGATAAGCCACAAGTAATGAACTTGTGGGTTGGCTGCTTCTTTGACTGTAATGCAAGACGTATGATATTCAGACAAAAGGCATGATATACTGTTATCCAAACCGTATAAGTAATTAAACAACAGCTGAAATAGTTCGAAATTATGACAATAGAAAACAGACAAGTCCAAGGAATGTAAATTACTCACTTTTCAAAGAAATGTGGCTGTATTTGACCATCAGGTTCAAAATCATGATGGTTTCGTATATAGGTCTTCTTGAATTGAATTGAATTTATAGCCTTTATGCATCTAAGTTTTGTTAGATATTTTCAGTTATTACTTGAAGTACCCTGCGCAAAAGAAATCTATATTTAATACTGAATCCTAGTTTTATACTCAAATAATATTTAAATTATTCCTGATAAAAATAGGATTAGTATAATCCCTCAAACGGTTCTAAATTAAATTAAATGATTTTTCAAGGAACTGGAAAATTTATTTTACTGTACGTATATTTTTTCTTTATCGTGGACATTTCTATAATTTGCATACATTTGAAATAACCCGAAGATGTCCAACTCAGAGGCATTTTACTGTATATTTAATTTATTTATTTGCTAGAACACAATAAGGTTATACCTATTTATAGTATTTTAGATTTTATTGTTAAGACGCATGTGGAGCGCATGCATTACATGTCGACTGAATATTTTAATACTGATAATCCTAATATCCAGTTCTCTAACCATTTTACTTACACTATTATAAATTGGGCTCATTTTCCATGTTGATGACCTCTTAAGTATATATATATATATATACTATTATCTTTGCTGATCTGTCTCCTTGTACGTCAGGTATCTTAGAAAATTTGATTGAATTTTATCAGTTCGAATGAGTTGTATTTAGAATACGGATTCCAAATAGGAATCACATTTCCAGGTTTTGAAGAACATATAATTTATAAAGTTATTTTAAGTGTTCTGCTTTTAAAGTGATAGACCAACTACTCCTACTGTCCATTTGATAGTATTTGTCCGAGGTTTCTATGTGGTTCATTTATTGTATGATCAATATGGGTGCCAATTTATTGACGCACGAGGATGCTCCTTTTAAACTCAGAGAAGAAAATACAAGACTTTAATTTCATTCATTTTAAATGCTTTTCCTATGGCTAAGAACGTTCAAAATTACATTGAGTTGCTTTGAAAGTATTGGCAACATTATAGTTTGTGTTAGATGTGTATTCAAAATGGATGGGATGACTAAGTTGGTAACATTGGATTACATTAGCTAAATGTTTCAGTTATCCGTAAAGAAATTTTGGCTATTTTTTGAACGAGGAACCAGTGTCAGCGGAGTCATTTCAGTTAATGGCATATCACTTGACCCACAACTGGTTTCCTATCCACATGCCCATTTCAACATTTAACGTGGTATAATATTTTACAGTTTGCAA
The DNA here is from genome assembly GCA_022664845.1 of Lepisma saccharinum. Lineage (NCBI taxonomy): Eukaryota > Metazoa > Arthropoda > Insecta > Zygentoma > Lepismatidae > Lepisma > Lepisma saccharinum. The sequence continues at coordinate 60,598 of JAGDQP010002266.1, forward strand.
CACTGCATTCTGTGCTTCACATAGAATGTTTACCTTTATTAGGGAATATGAAAAATCAAATAACGCGTCGTAGTGCAATTTAAAAATAATAAGTTTCTACCAGGTTGGCAACACTGACAACCGTATTACGTCACAGCTCTTAATATCCATCATATAGATAGGAAATAACCTCCCGGAAATGATTTTCCTTTAATGCCTCGTTTCTAATTTATTGCGAATTATTTATATCATTTTCCATTAGAGGGGTAGATTTTGGATTCCAAGTCGGAAATCATGTATCTCGAAAACGAAGCGGAATTCGACCCATGTTTATATGAACTTTCTTCTACGCCTCTTCATAGTGTTCTTTGAAATGTGAACAATCTTTGTTTTTCTAAAACCAGAGAACAAACTACATTTCATATAATTTGTTACTCAAAAGAAATTTGATGGATAATTATTTGTTGCATCTCTTGAGCATACGCACAGGCTCTTGCATAGAACAATTCTACTGTTCTATCTTAACTTTTTTTTCCAAATTTTAAAACATTCTTCAGACTTTAAAGTGTTATGCAGCATATTGTAAAATGTATTCCGCTTTCGTCAAAGTGTTATGCAGCATATTGTAAAATATGTTTCGTTTACGTCAAAGTGTTATGCAGCATATTGTAAAATGTATTTCGCTTACGTCAAAGTGTTATGCAGCATATTGTGAAATATGTTTCGTTTACGTCAAAGTGTTATGCAGCATATTGTAAAATGTATTTCGCTTTCGTCAAAGTGTTATGCAGCATATTGTGAAATATGTTTCGTTTACATCAAAGTGTTATGCAGCATATTGTAAAATGTATTTCGCTTACGTCAA
>JAGDQP010002266.1:61451-107268 GCA_022664845.1 Lepisma saccharinum
TTATGCAGCATATTGTAAAATGTATTTCGCTTACGTCAAAGTGTTATACAGCATATTATATAATATATTTCGTTTACGTCAAAGTGTTATGCAGCATATTGTAAAATTTATTTCGCTTACGTCAAAGTGTTACGCAGCATATTGTAAAATTTATTTCGCTTAGTCTTACGCAGCATATTGTAAAATGCATTTCTCATATTTTGCAAGACACGTAGCTATTTCAACGACACACTGTACTTTTAATAGCATCTATCGAAATTAATCATAAACATTCTTTTAGTTACTTTTTGATTTTATGAGAGAAAGATATTATGATATGATGTTATTATCTTTGAAAGAAATTTCTTATTGATCTTGTTTACTTGTATTTTTTTCAGGTGCAAGAGAAATGATCGAACTAATTCATTTAGATCAAGAAACAGGAGAAATTGTAGTTGCCAACAAAATCGATCGAGAGCTTTTCCCTTGGTTAAATTTTACGGTTCGTGCGACAGATTCAGGAATACCAACTCGATCATCATTAGCGGAGGTATACATTCAAGTTCAAGATGAAAATGATAACAATCCATATTTTGTTGGTGATGTTGTCAACATTACTGTCAGAGAAGACGCCCGAATAGGTAAGTTTAAAAATAATTAGGATATGAAACATTTAAATATGATGATTTTTAGTAACAGTAAAATTTTAATAATGTATCCAATCACTTAAGACACATCTATTAATGTCTTGCAGTAGAAAAGTCTTAGGTTAAAGCCTGTTATTCACACTTGTTTCTTCCCTGATTATCCTTCTGTTCTAGTGGGCTAATGATAGAATTACAGGAGTGAGGAAATGTGTTTGAAAAGGTGCTTGAAGGACGCTGTTACTCGCCGAAGGACGAGGTGAACTTCACTTACCCGAAATGACTATCTATGGTAAAATAAAAATCCATGCTTTACAACTGATTCTTTAATGTTTGTCAATTGGAACGATTTCTTGCAACATAGGGATCATACATCTCGCCAGATTTACGAAACAAATTTCCTAATATTGTAAACAAGAGGAAGGGGATGAAAACAAACAAATAAATAAATAAATATGAATGTGACAGTATGAGGTCAGTGAAATGTGAAAAATACCTTTGTATGAATCGTTCAAACTAAAGTGTTCCTGAACGCAATAATACATTATAGATAACATTAATCGCAAGAAAATTACAATATTGTAAGTGTTTTTAGCCGATCTTCTTGTGTCATTTCCTATCTTCTTATTTCTGTAATAGGTCTTGGATTTTAATATTCTGGTTTCTGTTTCCAATGTGATTGTAATGTCTTAAACTTACTGACCTATTACCTGCATGTTTTATACATATCTCATTTAGTTGTACGAATATACAATTTCTCGCATTTACACTAACTCCTGTATATTCTCTGCTAATTAATTTTTCATGGAAGATATTTTGAAACCAGATTTTTTCTCTCGAAATTTGATAGGACGAGAACTGCTAAGTAAAAATTTAAACTTTTGAAGTATTTTATTCAGTTTTTCCTTTAACTACCACATGCTGCAGAAAATCTAATCCATACAGGTTTCTGTTCCTGAATTCTGTTTCTAATCCATACTTGTATTTCATATCAAACTGCGTTTAAAAATCTACTCTAATATATTTATTAATAATATATTTAAATTCTTGCGAATTATTTTTTTTTCTTCAAATTAAATGTGTATGTTTCGTGTTTAGTATTGAAACATATAAAAAAGGGTGGGAACTATATTTATTCCGATTGTAGTGTAGACAGCTTCATAAGTTTAAAGTAATTATAATACCTCTAGTACCGATAATAGTTCTTTAAATACTGATATTCAGTAATAACTTCAGGGTTAATATAACTTATTGCAGCTATAAATAAATCATGAAAGGGAGTACAACTATTAAAGGAAAGCAAGTAAATACGTATTAATGATATCTCTTAGTCTTTTTCCATCAACAATATCAAAACCGTTAAAGAAAACTGAAACAATGGGAATACATCTAAGAACTGCTGGAAAAATTGGAACAATGTCAGTACTGGAGGAAATATGTTTGGATTTAAGATTTTATTTAAGACCTTTACGCAACTTTGGTACAAACTCAGTGGCTAATGACAGGAGAATTGGTGAAATGAAGAAAGTGGAAAGAAGCCGGAGAACCCCGAGAAAACCCACGCACACGGTGTTTGTCTACCACAAAGCTTATATGACATGAGCCAGGATCAAACCGGGAACCTCACGCACCAGCGGTGAACGCTCTACGAAACAAACTCTGGCTACATTAGTATATGAGAAATAGTCTACATGAATATAATTTCCGTCATTTTTTGATAGTGTTTCAATGCTAATCATAAAATGTAAGACGGTCGCTTTGGTGTGAACATGTGTTTCCAAAAAATAAATAATTAAATTTAAATAAATTATTAACAAAATAGGCTCTAGCTACGGAATTATTAAAATAGTTGCAATGATTTTCAACAGGATTTTCTCCACTGTTGAAATTTATGTTTTTATTTTTATTTTTCAAAATATAGGAAGTGAGATAGCTCTTATTGAAGCCAAAGACGCCGACGCAGGAGATTATGGGACAGTCACTTTTCTTCTAGACAGGAGATCATCTCAGGTATGTTTCTACATTTGCGATATTCATCGTACTTGCTTTTCTGCTTGTGAAACAACACTATTTTGCTGTTTACTTATTATTAAGCGATTCATCTCTTTTTAGCATATCCGAATAATGGATATAAAATTGGATGAATGATAGAGATGGTGGATGAACGATAAAATCCGAATGACATCATTATCCGCCATCCAAATGTTATCCGTTATGTGAATTTTTATCCTTATCTAGATATGCAGATTATCCGACTTTTCTGAAACGGATATCGGATAGTGGATATCCGATATCCAGATTAGTTTGGATATCCTTAATATAAATACATGAGTATTTGAACCAACCTTGGCAAAAAAATGAGAACGGTCAGGAGGTTGCGAAACCTCAAGAAATGATAAAGATGGATCATTGGAACGATCTTCCGGTTTCTCGTCAGGAAAAATGATGCCAAATTTAGTATTCTTATCTATTAGAGAAATATTGATCAAGATAAGTTCTTTTTATACTCGACCTTCCATTGTGTACTTTAGTTTCAATCATAAGGCCTTTCTTTTGAGTAATGTGCAGATTAACTTGAATTTTAGCTATGGTCTTTAGGTAACTTTGGTTTAGACCAGGATAGACATGGGAAGGAACTCGGCCAGGATCTAGTATTGAAGGTTCCATCTGACATGTTTGAGGAGGAACTCTGGAAAAACCTTAGTCAGAATAGTTTGCCGCAGGAATCCGATCTCACGATCATTTAAATACGAAGCAAACTCTTTACCAATTTATCTACGACCGTTTGGTGTGTAATGTACAGTAGTAGCCTTGAGGAAAGAGCTCAACCTGAGAGGAATTAAAGAGAATACGATTTTCTGATCTCCTAAAACTTACTTTGTGCCAACTCCTAGAGAAATATTTGAAAATTGTAAAGATAATCACAACTCTAATTTGTCACCTTGAAAGTTGTTTAACATAGCGGAACCACATGTAAGAAAAAAGGAATTCAACATACGTATATGCATTAACATATAGATCTTTCCAGCAACATGAAGGTGTTTTCCATGAGAATGTTACCAAATTACATTGGATACCCCCTCCTCCCATCCCACCAAAATTGTATAAGTCAATTCAAGCAAGCTCCACGAACAACTCGCAGTGGGCCAACTATGGCATTAAAAAATCAAATTAGCATTTATTTTTTTCATTATTTCGTCTACCCTCTGTATTTCTAGTAATGTCACTGTAACTGTCTGAAATGGGCAAATGAGTAACTCAAAGACACCGATCTTATTTCATTGGGCATCTGATTTAACGTTTCTACGCGAATTTCTAGCGCTTGAGGGCAAGAAAGACAGTTGAAAGAAATTGGAGGCATGGTGTGTACTGATTATGTAATAATTTTACATACATTTCCAAAGTATCTCTAAATTCATTTAAACAATAAATAATGTGAAACTTTCAAGTCATGATATTGATATTACAGCAGCTAATTGTAGTGTCGCCATCCGAACATACAATGTTTTCATATCTTAAAGTTTGCAACACTGTTGAGACTAAAGAATATAATAATATTTGAGTGTTAGCATTCATTCCAAACACGACAAAACATCAACGTAATGCAGTTTGGAAAATAATGCTATGTTAAGTTAGCAACACTGTTTGAGTTGTGACATTGTAGTGACAGGTTATGGATAGCCTGTATTTTCTTTATCGTGCCTCGAGAGTTTCATGTTGATATTACTAGTTTTAAAAGACCTCTGTTTACAAGTGGTGCTGTAGGTATTCATAGTGACGCATGTGGTTGTTATGTGAGAGAGAATGTGTGTTGCCAGTGCACAATATCATAAATAACCTAAAACAAATCGTCAGGTTCTAAAGCTTGCCAGAATAATAGATTCATATTGGTCTAAAACAACTGGCTTTCATACACTAGCTGTTTTCTTAGCAGTTAAGCTATTAAAGGAGGGATTGAAATATATATATGTTAAGGTTCGGATTAATCCAAGCCTTACTCCAGATCAGTAACAGTGGCAATACAGTGATAATAAACTATTTCAAAAGCAAATTAACTTGGAATAAAAACATAGAAATGAATGAGTTTCTATCCAAATACCACAATAAATACTCGCTCACATTAATTGTGCCATCACAACAAAAGAAAAAGGAAAGAACAATTAAGAAGTAGGAGAAAAACACAGAGGTGTATTAAAACAGTAATTAGTAGATATGAATCAACTTTGACTATTGTAATGTTGCAAACACAGTTAGTTATTGTACAATAAAAAACTAAATATTGGAGTCTGGAATATCTTGCTTCAATGGAAAACTCACGAAAGTGCAAAAGTCTGTTTTTGCAAAGATCAACTTTGAAAGGTCATAACTCTTTTACAAATTAGAAACTGCACTAAAATCTTTGCAGTATATGAGTATTTTAAAAATACTTGCCTTCTGTGGTCTTTTATATTTTGTATAATGCTCCTTATTAAACTTTAGACAAAACTGTAGAAAAGAATGCATAACTCTGAAACGCAACCTTTGCACTTTCGTGAGTTTTCCATTGGAGCGACGATATATTGTTATTGACTTTATTTAATCAAAGCAATGTACCATGTTCTTTACAAAAACTATTGTGTTTCAACACTGGTTGTCACGTTTACGTTGTTTGTGCTTATCAATTTAGTTCACTCTTTCGCCTCTTCACACAACGGCATTCGTTTCTGAAACGAGTAATAGCTTAATGAATTTTAAAATATTTGAGTAGGCGAATTTAAAAATATAGCACATAAACAAACATTAAATCAGACATTCTATAAGATAAGATGAGTCTCGTTGACCCACTTTGAACAGTTCCCTGGTAAGTATTAACAAGGGATAAAAAATTGTGTTGAATTCTCGAAGATACATGTCTCACTGAAGATAGATTATCTAGAGATGAAGTTGTTTGAACTTAGTTTTCTTTTCCTTTTCAGGGAAAATTTCAAATCGATCCAGATACGGGCGTTGTCACGGTTACGGACAAGTTGAATCGTGAGGAAAGAAGCTCTTACATGCTAATCATAGAGGCATGGGATAACTATCACTTTGGTTACGCCAGCGGAGAGAGTAGAAATGCTTTCAAGCAAATAGGGTATGTTCAATTGTTTTAAATGTAATACTGTATTAGGAATCTATTCGATTATTTATACTGTACGTACTCAGCAGACAAGTCAACGTAAAATATAGAAATTAAATTAAAAGCATAGTTCAAGCTTCTTTTCTACACTTGTAGTGTTAAGAGTCCACATTCTTATAGTTCTGAGTGTAGTTATACGAGAAATTCTTGTAGCATTTCATCAAACTGTGCATTTCTTATATAAGTGCATATTACTTGTACTTTTAACAAGTAATAGTTTTTCGTAGAAGCAGATACATGCTTTATATTTCCGTGAATTAAATTTTGAAGCGCAAAAATATTTATTCATATTTATTAAAGTTGTAAATAGATCGGTCTACTTTAAGAAGACTCACCTTCTAATTATGCCCTCTGCAATATCGATACCTCAATACACGAAGCCTTTCGCTCTATAACCTACGTGCTTCTTCAGAAGCACATTCTTTTTAAAAGCAGGTGTATGTTAATTGTTAATTATGTAATCTTCGCATTTACATACATGTAAATATGTGTAAGTGAACGAAAGGAGAATTAAAATCTGAAAGACATTGAAAATATATAACTGAAATACGCGTTCTATTTGAATTGTAAATGTGTATGTCTTTATATGTTAGAAACGTAAAGGAAATACATGGTATGAAGAAACAGTGTTGAAAATATTTGAATAATGTAAACCTCTGCTGTGAGTTTATGCTCGTTGGGGTCTTTCAATGTACACGTATCAAATAAGTAAATAAAATTGTGTTTACATTAAATAAAGTATTTGTAGATTGTCACTACCACTTCACGGATTCAACTGCTTTCTAAATGTTGCCAGACCGTTACAGTGAACAATGTTGTATGAGAATATAACTGAATGTATTGTTTGAACATATTGATCAAAATGTTAATGAACTTCAAAGATATGTAGCATGTTGTGTGTTTAATTTAAAACTTGAAATGAGTGATGTGTTTTTTATTGAAATAATAGTGGTATATGAAATGTTATTATTTACGTATCCTTACTATTACTTTAATGAATGGGCTTCAAGCCTTAGGTAAATTTCGCAGGTCAGTATTTAAATCAGCGTTTTTAGTATTATGGAGCAGGCTTCCAGAATGGTCCTTTCTGTGTTGCTTGTGACGTTATGAATCACCATGAGAAAGGCAGATTGACAAGCGTTTGGAAGAACCGCCTACAGGATTTTAGGTGTTGGCCGTCCCTTTCATGTTCGCCAAGTCATACTGGCATGCAACTTTTAGACGTAACGAAATATTTCTTATTACAGTTCCACATATCGTGATTTTTACTTATTATTTGTGAATTCTTGGATCCTGTATATGTATTTTTCAAGATATTTGTGTGCACGTAATGCTGTAGTTATGCCATTCTTATTGAATACCTTTTGTGATTGTCGTATAATTCAAGGGAAGATGGTTATCGTAACTTATTTAGAATCGTCTATATTCTGAGATCGTGCTGTGTTGAAATTTGATAATGCGGATTTGCGCCAAAATTTTAGTTGATTGCGGGAATAACCGTTGTCTAAACACCATGAAACAAAGTGTTTAATTTCTATGTCCAAATCGAGAGAGTCAGAACAAATTTTATAAGCTCGATCAAATATTACCTTTTGAAATATGTGATTGAGCAGATTGCAGATGGATGGAGACAGATGGCTTTATATATGCTGTGGTTTGAATCATTTTTCTTCCTATAAACTAGGAGCTCTAGATAGCTTAACCTACTAGCATCTTCCAACTAATTAGAGAATTTCAAATTAGTGTTGGAAACATTGAGACCTTGTAACAGGAAATGTAATTCACAGTCAGAATTATAGATCAAAATTCAATCGTCCACATAACACGTATTTAGGAATCCTGTATCTGCTCTCTCCAAACATTTGAGATGAGACCAACATCAGATTGGCTCTCCCAGGGTAATTCATAGCACCACCACCAGCAACATAGAAAGAACAATTTTGGAAACCTGTTCCATAATTCTAAAAAGTTTGTAATTAAACGCTTACGGGGAAATTTATATAAGGCTTTGATCCCCTCATTGCAGAAATACTTAGGATACGTAAATAATAAGATTCCATGTACTACTACTACTTAACTTAAAACACACCTCTCATTTTAGGTTTATAATTAAACTCACAAGATAGTACAATAATTTTATTTCAACTAGTGTATTTATTCACAGTATGGTACATATTTCTGAAGTTCATGCACATTTTGATCAACATTGTTCACTCTGACGATCCAACATTTAAGAAACAGTTGAATACATAATTTCTGTTTTCTGTTTTTATGTGAAGTGGTAGTGATAATCTGTCAATACTTTAGCGTAAAGATAACTCTTTTCTTTCAATTACACATATTTACATGTACATAAACACGAAGATTACATAATTAACAAGTAATATACACGTTCTTAAAAAAAATGTACGCCTGATGAAGAAACTATAGGTTAATGAGAGAAAAGCTTCGCCTATTGAAATATCGAAATGGCAGACAGCAGAATTGCAAGATGTGTTTTGTTTTAAATACATTTGCCCTCCGTGCGTATGCATAAAAAATGACTTTAATCTTCTTTAGTTTCGCTTGATCACATGTAATAAAGTCTCGTTTTTGCATATCTACCACGCTTGTGGAATAACTTGTTATATGCCAACTCAAATGAATATAATACATTTCTTCGTGTACGATATGTGTATAGTTCCTATTTTTCTGATGTAGGCTTTGTGATTTGCTTTCGTATATCTTAAAATGTAAAATAAAAGGCAAGGCTAGTCGAGAGATCTGAATTCAGGAAACAAGTTGTAGGAAGTATTTGGTCTCTTTAAAATCTGAACATCTTGAATAATTTCTCAGAGTATGACTCCATATGCCGTGACAGATTTAGACAATAAAAACTTATAGCTGCAATCGTATCATTTTTGCTTTATAGTTGATAAGAAATTCCTTTATCCAATTTCTTCTTCTATCATTCCTCTCTACGGTACATTCAATTACCGTTTGTAATATGAAATTTCATCGTACACAAAGCTTTAATGAGTGTGGTTTAATTTTCTGTATTATATTTCTCTTACCTATCGCTTCAGTACGTTATAATTCGAAACTTATAAATCAAGGTTTGTTTTTCGATAGCTTTCGACTTTGTTTCACCACTCTTCCGCAGAGTCCATGTTGCGTAACAAAATTTACAAAATCTTTAGTCAATTTTTCTTATCTATTTGTACATCGGGGCCTTAGGAAAGATTTTATTTTTTTCTTAAAATGCCCTTTACGCTGTTATTGTTCTTGCCACCTTTACAGCCTTTCATTCTGAACAACCTCTCACAAAACATTTCCAGAGTATATATTTGAAGCACCGCCCGGACTCTACTCTCGAATTAACGGTGTACATATACTAACTTACGGGTAGACTACAGCTTCCCTCATCTCGAGAGAAGAACCGTTTATAACTTTTTTCTTATCTTTTTATTGCGTCCTTTGATTATTTGACATGATATTGGGCAGGTCTACTTCAGTATACAATCATGTACATTTACATTCACACAATATCAAACATTGTAATAATATATACAGTAGTTTAACGAAACTTTTAATTGTTTTGTTTACTTTATATAAAGATTCATGTAGTGAATGAAATATTTTTTTTCTCTATTAAATATTTCTTCAGCTCTTCCTTATGTTTTCCAAATATTTAGTTATATTGCCTGTTGAATTTAGATGTTTAGGTTTTATAATAAGTTTCCCACATTTGTTACACTTTTCTTTAACACATTTGTATTACATCCATCCATATTAAAATCATTTTTAACTCTAGTTTAACACACAAATTACATTGAGATGCATGCATCTTTACAATTAATTAAATTTCATAAAAAGGGATAAAATTCTGAAATTCTTAAACAGTTATCTGCAAGATTCCTTTGTCTTTCACAACTTAGAATTACTTTCTTTTGAAGCCTAAACATTTCTATATATTTATTTGAGTCCCTCCCCCCTCTCCAATATTACACTATAACGCAGTACGGTGTGAAATATTCCATAGTATAAAACTTTGGCAGCTTGAACACTAACGGTAATTTTATTTCATTTCTTATTGCTTTAAAAGCATTACGTGTTCTACTTAGCTTCTTTTTGTGTTATCTATATTACATGTGTTTCTCACTTCAAGTTCTTAGCTAAAGTTAAGCCTGAGAGTTTTATTCAGGTAGTTAATTGTCGTGGCCTTTACTTTTAATTTAGGCCCAATATGTATAGTGTGTTCATTATAGATAATCATTGTATATGTTTTATTTACTCATTATTAGGCCATTTCATTTCACCACATAGGTTATTTTATTGTTTGCCTACTTTTGTATTCAAGAAATTTATTTCTATTGGCTATTACTAGAAGATTTATATCATCTGCATCTTACACTTGCCTCTGTTAGATTCAGTGGTAAATTATTTATATAAATAAGAAAGAAAAGAGAACCTAAAATAGAACCCTGCGGTACTCCGTATTTCACATTAATTCCCTCAAACGAATTTCTCTGCAGATTTTCGGCTCTTACTCTCTTTTCTCACTACTAGCTACTCCTCACAACTTTGAACTTAGTCACCTTTCTCCCCAGATAGCAGAGTGCTATTCCGCAAAATGTGATTATGTTGACGTATATGTTGTTAATTACAATTATCACCATGTCATGACGTAACAGTGCCATGACGTAATATTCTGTTCAGAAAGGTTTTGTTTCGCTTTGTATGACCTTTACTTTCGTTGTTTGTTTCACCTGCGCAGTGAAATTAGATAGCAATAGTCAGTGTAAAGTATGTTATTAATTGTGTATTGTATTATCCATCAGTTTTGTCCTTCCCTACTTCTCTTAGGGGTCTGGACCCCTGGTTCCCAGGAATTAACAGTTTTATGCAGAATTAGTATTATTTTAGGCGTAATTATGTATATTTAATATACATTTCACATCCAGACAAACCATGGACTCCTCTTCGCAGATAATGGACTCTTCCCGAAACCAATTTTAGATACGTACCTGCATCCCACCATTTGCTAGTTTAAGTTCCATTTTCGGTAGTAATCTGTCAGTGCCAGCATTGCACAGTCGGTACGACGTCCGAATGCAGAACTAGAAGACTTCTCTTCAAATCACTTCCAAGTTCCAAGACAGGAAACATTTCTCTTTGCAACAGCGCCTCGAATAACTGAACGTTACCAAATTAATTACAAAAGCAGTACCAAGGGCTCTCTCCAAGCATAACTGGATGAAATCTTGGAAAGTTACCGTGTATTATATGTCAAATTTGTTGCACATTTCCCAATAGAAATTTAATTGCAAACTTAAGGAAATTTTCAAATTTGCCATGGCAAATTGATGCACACTTTTAATTTGCTGTCGCAATATTTTGAAAGTGTTTTTTTTTTTTTTTGTTTATTTGTTTTATTTGCTATGTGGGTTCTTAAAAACGATCCATGCTTTGCGTCTTCACAGCACCAACGCACAGTGAAGAAACCTGAAAGGTTTTTAAAGCAAACAACCACAGTGACCTTCTGGAGCGGTAAAATTGTAAAAGCTTCATAAATATATCAAATTATTATTGCTTAATTTCCCCTACGATGTTCAATTGAGTACACTTTGGAACAATTAACTTTGAATTAAGCCATTTCAAAATCTGTATAACAGATAAAAGGACTAAATAAATGGTTGGTTTGTGCAAACTCAGATTTTTCCTTGAGTCTTCGCTGATTGGTGCCTCCTTTGTTGTTGCTGGGTCTGCGGATCTATACTCTCGGCACTGTTTATAATGTGGAAATGTATGTTTTGCTTTTATGCGTGTCAACGAGATAGAACACAAAGAAATGACTGAACTCCCTTATTAAATTGTCTTTCTTTCAGAGTGAACATAGTGGATGTGAACGATGAAACTCCTATTTTTGAGCCAATCGATGGGTGTGTCACTATCACAGAATTCCACGAACTGCGAGATGTAGTCACGTACATTAAAGCCAAAGACGGTGATGATCCCTACACGCCTAACGGTCGAATAGTTTTCTCCATTGCATCAGGGAATGAATTACGTCTTTTTAAACTAGATAATATAGATTATACAAGCGCAAGAATAATCACTGTTAGACCGTTGAAAGGATTGTATGGAAACTATACGCTCAGTATCAAAGCTCAAGATCTTGGAACACCTCCGAATTCAGCAACAATGGACGTTTCGATTTGTGTTACAGATTTCAATGACAATCCACCTAGATTTATTAGCCCGCCACAAAATTTTACAATTCGAATACCAGAGGTAAACTTAATTTTGTAATATTTCCGTTCTGCTTAAGAAATATAACACATTTTCTTCTACTAATGGATGCAGTATTGTTTTAAAAATTTAGTACGTTGTATTATTAAATGAAAATGCAACGCTGGCAAATGAGTACCTAGTGAAAGATTTCTGTGACAGTGTATTGGGATTCATATCGGTTTTTAGTGTACGGAAAGCTTTAGAGAGAAAATATTTATGATCATTCATAAATGAACTATAAAAATCGAAAACAATGTATTAAGTTTTCAGAAAAATATAAAATGTGCCTCTAAAATACTAAATTCTGAATAAGTTTTGGTTCAGGCTTTTCAATGACATATCATAAATATCCAAGCTTATTTCACTAAAGTTTAACATCAAACTAAACATGTATGAATACTCTAATTCCTGGTTTTTATGGTACTAAATCTGCATAATAATGGGATAGCACAAACTTTTATTTTTTTTCTTTACGAAGACAGGAATAAAGGCAGAAATGAAGAATAAATGAGATGTAAGGACTTGATAAAAGGGTTAATCTATAATCATAAGTAATGATCAAGCGAATTTCTCAAATGGCACTAAAAGACAAGGGCAAGAGCGCAGAAACTGACCCTAAACTCATCAAACATAACACCAAATATAGAAAATTTGTACAAGACATTTCTAAAAATAATAATAATGTACTACCATTACCACTGCTATGTGCATATGAAGTTGAAACATATGTAAAAAAACAAAGTGCAGTAACATCTACATATATCAACTACAAAAGTAGAAAAAATAATGGTTCCAGCAGGAACTATTGCGTCTATTGATAAAGATTTGCAATATACGGATATACTTACAAATTTCTATTGTAATGCTTACTTCTTATATTTTCCGTGATTATGAATGTAATTATTACAAAGCATAGCACGTTTTGAAACATCAACGTGTCTTGTCACCAGCTAATCTTAATTAACATAAATGCTTATACATTGTTCTTCTGATAGATTATTTTCTCCATCTTACTGTAACCTCATTCTTCCTACCTCCTTGATATTGTACTTCCAGTGTCTGAATTTTCTTGTACTTTATGTAGTATGGAGTATAAACTAATTATTGAAAGTAAAACGAAATTAATATTACTAATACAAAAATGATGAAACATCGAAAAAGTAAGTCAGAGGAACATGTATGTAGCTACACGCTGAAGAAAATAGTCTGTCATTATGCTGGGAACCTCCAGGTATTCTGTGTTGTAAAAATATATTTCACTGCTACCATATTTAGTATGATCAAACTTACGTTGGTATGACAAAAATGAATCTTAAAACTAGGGTTAAAGAACACATTAGAGATCCTGTTTCATACTTGTCTAAACATTCACATGAATCCGAAAACAGTATAACCTGTTCCCGCATTATTCATCATAAAAGTCCCACCCTTAACACAGATATGGGTAACTTAAATAAAATGTGGTTTTTATTTTTGGATACCATATTGAACGAAAATATATAAAAATCAACATGCTACACAAAAGCACAGTACATATGAAATAATATTACTATAGGAATTTTTAAATATGTAAATTCTGCTCTTTACACAGATATCGGTAACTTAAACAAAAAAAAACTTTGTTTTTTTTTTTCATATACGTTATTGAACATAAATACCAAAAAAACTACTAAAACATAGTAACTTATCAAATGACACACTGATATCATATGAAGGGTGTGAGGCAAAAACATGGTAACCCACAAATGTTTATTTTTTGAGTTATTCAGCACCCGATAGAAAGCAATCATACCGCGTCGTTTAATGTTGTTCGAGTTCAAATTGTGCTCCAGAGATGGCAGCAATATTAACTTATGGAAAGCCTCATTGTAACATTTTGGGATTCGCAAGATGGTAACCAACAATTAAGATGGCGGGAAATGAGGAGCAGTATACCAGCTTGCCACTAAAAAGGAAAAGAATTTGTAAATTAAACATTTCTTAGAGCGAGTTCAGTGAAAAGATTTATTCTTGAGTGACTCAGGTAGCGAATATTATGGTATAAATAATAAAACATGGTAACCCACACAGCAGCATGAAAAATAGAAATTCGTTATTTTGATTTGGTACAATTATTTTAAGCCTTTATATATAGCCTTACGTAAAACAACTTTCAGCCAATGAAAATGACTTGTGCACCAGTTAATCTCGAATGTCTTAAAAGTGTAACATTGTGGGTTACCATGTTCTTGCCTCACACCCTTCATATATTTAACTCTGACTGAATTATTTATTGTTTCCAGTATATTTAGTGATTTGCGCAGGATTTAATGATTACTGCTTATAAGACTAAAACTACGCAGTTGTAGTTGTATGATATCTCACTTGTGATCGCTTTGTTTACGAAATAAAGTATACAAAGTTAAGAAGGAAAGTAGCACTGTAGAAAGTAGAACAGATTCTAATTGGCCGAGCCTTGTATTTGTAAATAATTACGTCTTTCAGTCTAATTGTAATCGAGATTTATTTACAACTAATACTTATAGGACACCAGAATATAAGCTTTGCAGTTACAGGATACCAGACATAAGTTTGACGAATACAATATTTTAATATTTGATGCATGGAAATATTTACTGTAAACGTAACAACCAGGCTCAATGACAATAGCTTTACATTCACCTTCATGGACCGATTGCATTTAAGATTGTACACGTCGACGGCTGGTTCAGAAAGGAACCTGGAGAGGAGGAGATAAGGTAAGGTGATTGGAACGTTGCTGAGAGTGACCAGGCTTGAAGGAATTTGCAAAGGGATTTAAATGAGCTGACGGATGGTGTAAGGGTAGTAGTATGCTGTGACTATTAATAGGGAGCAAGATGGTGAATCGGCTAGCTTTCTGAGTAACGTGGGCTTTGGATGTTGAAAAAGAGCGGATTAGTATGAATTGCTAGTGTTATGTAGCGAACCCCTAAAGAACTCACTGTGTGGCGTCCCTTCCAGCCTTCCCGTGTAGAAACCGTGTAGTGTATAGGGACAACAAAGAAATAAGACAAGAGAAATAAGCAACCTTTTCATTATAGCAACCCTTCGGTTCCGAAGCCCGAGATGAAGTGGTTTCAAATGAGAATACAACTTCTTATATGGCCTCGGTTTGAGAATAAATAGGCACATGTTAATAATACATTAATTATCTGTAGAGTTCCGCACTACATAACATATATTGTATTCTTAGGCATTGAAATATTCTTCACATGCAGACACATATAACTGATTATCTATGCTCCTAATTTAGAATATTTTGTCCAAGATTTTGAATTAATATTAACATATAGCAAAACATTTTGCTGAATAATGGAACAGATTTAAACTCAATATAAATACATAAAAAAGAAAAAGAAACTCGAAATAGAATAAAAAAGAAGACATAAGTGACGTAATAGTTTATACAGAGCACCAACCTAGTCGCAGGTACGTGACGTCACAATGGTTAAAAGGGATAAGGAATTGAGGAAATAGCAGGCTGAAGAAGGGAAAGGGAGACGGTTGGCATGGCAGCATCGACTTATTGTTGAGCCATCCATCCTGATGTATAATAATTTCTTTTTCAGAATGCTACAATAGGTACAACCGTGATAGAGGTAGAAGCAATTGATGACGACATTGGTTCAAACGGCGCTGTACGCTACCGCTTAAAGCAGGATCCCATGGGACACTGGCGAACATTTGATATCGATGAAATGACGGGAGCTATTGAACTAAGGCAACCATTGGACAGGGAAAGGCAAAAACTATATGAGGTAAGTTATATACGAATTAATAAAATGAACAATGCCGTTTGCATATTTGTGAGTAACGTAGATCATATACATTACCACACTTCACCTCCCCTTTTTTGGCGAAAATTTTATGTTGCACTTTGGCACAATTTAATATTAAAATAAAGTTCCAAAAATGATAAGTTAGTCTTTAATTTCAAGATTTTTCCATATCTGGCTTCAAATCTCAGATATGTGCAACAGTAACACTCAATAGCAAGTAAATACAACACTTAAATATAGATCAAAACATTATTTACTGTCATGTGAAATGCAGAAAAATCTAGCTGTAGCAACTTTCATAGCCAGATGTTTACGTAGCTTTAGAAATAATCTCTCTATATATTTTTTCTA
Organism: Lepisma saccharinum; assembly: GCA_022664845.1. Classification (NCBI taxonomy): domain Eukaryota; kingdom Metazoa; phylum Arthropoda; class Insecta; order Zygentoma; family Lepismatidae; genus Lepisma; species Lepisma saccharinum. The sequence continues at coordinate 77,657 of JAGDQP010002266.1, forward strand.
CTTATTTTCTTTTATATATATTTAATTGCCTCACGTCTAGTTAATGGAGCTCTGTAAAATGAAGTTAAAAGTGCTTTAGAATTCAATTCTAGCTAAGTTATTTGACGACCAGCTTATGACGCCATAATTCGCTGGCTGTCAGATAACTCTGCTAGAATTAAATTCTGTAAAACATTTTTAACTTTATATCACAGAGTTTCATAAGACAATGATCCTACTTTCCAAAATTTGTAATATTGGATTTCTTGTTTCTATAATTTCCTATTAAAAAAAAAAGTGGGAAGCATGAAAAGGAGCGTTACGGTAGTATATATGTATGAAAGAAAGAGATGAGGGAGAAAAAAAAACTATTATGAAGTGTGGATTAAAGGACAACTGGAATGAAGTTACAAAGGTGATTAAAAAAATGCCCTCTTCTCTACCAATATAGCTGAACAGAATTTCACTGAAAAAGGATTTACGCTACACTGAATAAAAGTAGTGAAAGCGTAACAGTTTCGACACTCCACCAATGCCTTCTTCATAGTCAGTATGAAGAAGACACTGATAGAGAATGTCGAAACTGTTGGGCTTATTCCGTTTTATGCTTTTATTCAGTGTAGCGTAAAGCCTTCCCAACAATCAGTTCTATTTTAGCGATATGATGGAAACAAGGCCTAAGTATTATTATATTTATAACTAGCTAAAGTACCCGCCCGTTGGTGCGGGGTGAATAAAATATGTTGCTAACAGCAACACCACCACTACCACACTACTACTACTACTACTACTACTATTACTATACTACTACTACTACTACTACTACTACTATTACTATACTACTACTACTACTACTAATAATAATAATAATACAATGCTTTAAAACATTAAATATTTTTATTTACAACAATCCAAATTAAAATTTTTGATATGTTTGTCCTCTCCAATCTTCCTCATTCATCTTTGCGAGCTGGTGGTGCTGTTTCCCGTCGAGAGATCGAAAAAATAGAAAACACAGTACCCTGCTAGATAAATTCATCTTCATTGTCATTGCAATCGAGTCAAGTGGTACTTGAAGGACCGAGGGCTTGCTTGTTTTCGGCAATGCTCGCGTCACTGCTTTCCTATTGCAGCGTATTAGTATCACCGTTCAGCGTGGTAATGTTTCTTCAGTTCCTGAAACTCTGCCTCCGGGAAAGGAATTGGAAGAGATTTTTCTTCTTTAAATGCTGTTTCCCTTATTGTTGTTTGTGTTTGTTTTATGTTTTTATTTTTGGTTTTTCGTTTTGGTTTTGCAGATAATTTGATACGGTTATTGTTATCTCGTATGTAATAATATGTAATAAATTTTAATTAGTATATTTTAAAAAATAAACTATTTATTTATTTCTGATTGCTGTTTTAACTCAAAAATGGAAACAATGTATTTATTGCATTGTTATAAACAATGAATTTACTGTTTTTATTAATTAGTTCGCGACACAGTCACCTCCGGTTTAAAAAATATTGGCATTATTTGAGACGAGTCCATTATCTGATTATGTGCAAAAAATCATTGCAATCAGTCAAGCAGTTTTGGCGTGATTCTCACACAAACATACTTTCAGTCATTTTTATATAGAGAGATAAACAGAATTTTATTACGAAACAGAAAGCACATACATTGTTGTATTTTTGCGCATAGTCCCTAATTTTCTGTAAACATTTCTTTCAATGTGTGACTCAACGTTCGCTTCATTGGTGGATACTTCTCCAGTCCTCGGTCATTTTGTTTCCGTTGATCAGCGCTCTTTATTCCTCCTTGGCGTAACGATGTCAAAGACAATAACATTCTTGCTCAACATTTCACGCCTCCTGATTTTAAAAGCTTTTCTGAAAGACTATAATATTTGACAGTATAAGGCAACATAGCTTTGGATGGAGGTGTGGTAAAATTCCGATATTTCGCATTGTGATTACAACATATTTGAGAGACCGAAAGATATGCGAGGTTAGCGATTTGCAGGAGAAGTGAAAAGTGCAGTTCCTTTGTGGATAAATGACCAAGGAGCAGAATTCTATCACCAGCAGGGCCATAACTAGCTAGAAGTAGCAAAGGCAGCACTCCGAGCCCCTCACCACGAGAGACGCACAGAGCCCAATAAGGCGTGCATTAAATATATTCTATTAGAATTGTCTAAGGCTTCTTAAGAGGTTGGAAGGATATAAGTCAGAAATAGATATCACTTTAACTTGTTCCTCGTCCTTTTATAAACTGATCGGTTTCAATCTAAATACACTAAAATGACAGAGGAATTTACCTCTTTCGACAGTGAGTTCTATGCCCTTCCTGCCGGAACTGAAACGACTCAGCTGTTTTACAGATTCTGAAATGGGGGTACAGTAAGTAGAATAAGATTACGTGTTAGCTACAGCGCACACAGGAAAAGTGTCCATTAAGGATATATTTTCAAAACATTTCCGAAAATATTATCTGAATCCTGATATTGGCTATTATTCAAAGGATACTCAAACGACGAAACCATGCTTTTATGGTATAGTAATTTTGGAAATATAGGTTTGAAAAAATATTTTTATTTATTTGAAAATCACCAAATATAGCTCAATTTTGGCCAATTTACACACGATATATCTAATAAGGGAAGAATTTTGGTTCGGGTTCGGCCTCATTCAAGGTATTATCCCAGCATTTTCGAGATGTGACCGAAAGAAACCGGGGAAAATCTCTGTTAAGATTGCCGGTATCGATATTCGAACCCAGGTCTTCCCGATTCTACTGACTACTTTACCTCGTCGGCGGAAATATTTTAAAATTATCCTCAGTATTTTTATTATTTAAAAAAAATATTTTGTAAACATTATTCTGGTATGTGGATGGCAAAACGATTCTTGGGAGTTAAGTTTCTTGGCTAAGTAGACGAAAGATTTGTTTCCAAAATTTTCTTAACTATTATCTAGTTATGTAAAATAATAAATGCAATGAATATCTAGGACATGATTCTAATAAAAATTCACAAAAAAAAACTATTGGAAAAGGGTAAAAGAACGGTTAAGGTTAATGTAAAGCAACGATCTCCAACAAAAGATGGCAGCATTATCTCCGTATATATCTAATGAATTTTTATTAATGTACGAAATGTCAATACTGCTCCTACAAATTGAAGCCTAGAGAGTTCAAACTTTCAGGGAAGAAAGTTCGTAACCAATGCAAAAGTTCGATCAATGCCGATTTTTTATTTTCGTTTTCCTTCATTGTTGAAATCGTTTGATTGTTGTTGTAAATATCAAAACCTATAACAATGAAGCTCTTTCAACAATGAACAAAACAGAAAATTAAAAATCGGCATTGATCAAACTCCTGAATTGGTTATGAACTTTCTTCCCTGAAAGTTAGAACTCCCTAGACTTGAATTTGTAGGAGCAGCAAGGAAAGTTCGTACAACGATAAAAATATATTAGATATATACAGAGATAGTGCTGCCATCTTTTGTTGGAGATCGTTGCTTTACATTAACCTTAAAATGTTCGTTTTGATTCTACTTGAGATTTAAAAGGAAAATAGAAGTATCCAATTGTGATGTGAACGAAGGAGTAGAAGATAAACGTTAAAACAAAAAAACTCGCACTAACGGGCGTACTTCTGGTGTTGGACTTTTCTATTTAAAAAAAAAACAAAAAAAACATACTATTAGAGCAGCTATAGGATTTATGATGATATATAAAATTGTCATTTACATTACTTTGTGATAACGGTCTTTTGTTTCTTTTTTTTTAGATTCGAGTAGAAGCCCATGATTTAGGAATACCAACACCATTGGCTTCAGATTTGGACTTAACTGTTTATGTTAGAAATGTGAATGACTATGAACCGCAGTTCATGGTAGATGAGTTTATTGTCAACTTTACTGGTAAGCTTCTGTACACATATAGATACGGGTATAATGGCAAATTATTTTAGAAATACAACCTAATATTCTACTTTCCCTTAGCTACTATTTCTACGGACACTCCTTACCATCTATGTAGGACGATTGTTTGTACCCTGCTTATGCCATCCATTATAACTCTGAAGCTTCTCCAGAATTTTCCCTCAATTTCATGAGGCAAATCTTCATATATTTCCATGAACAGGAGATGCCTTTCTCATCCATCAGATTAGAGACATTGTTTGGACTTCAGACTCAGTACAGTTCAGAAATATAAATAAAATACATGAAATTATTTACATTAAATAATTCTTACCTTGAATCACACATCAAATTTTCTCTGAGTACAGAAGACACATATCATACAGTAGTTGTTCCTATAAATATTTTCACGAAACAATTTGTTCACATCTTCAGGTAGATAAGGACGTAAGAAAATTGGTTATAAGGTAGCGAACAATTAATTATTGTCACAAAAAGTGATAACACATTTAAAAGTCCATGTGCCTGTTGAAAGATGGATGGAAGCTTAAAAAAAAAAAAAAAACGGTGTCGTCATTTTCTGTAACTGGAATTCGATCATCTATTCGTATTCCAGATTGCATTCCGAAGATATTATTGTATACTGAACAGATGATCTTATTCCAGTTACACCAAACAGTTAGACTCTTAAATGTGTTGTTACTTTTCGAGCAGCGAGCGACCCTGGCTCAGTGGTAGAGCGTTGGCTTAGCATTCATGAGATCCTGAGATGGATCCAAGCGACCATCCATCCTGACTGAGGTTTTTTCCAGGATTTTTTTCTTCAGTCACACCAAGCAAATGTCGGGATTGCGCCTACAAAATAGGTCCTGGCCGATTACCTTCCAAGATCTTCTCCACCACCCTATCCCGGCCTGAGCTTGAGATGCCTAAGGGCCATAAAATAAATTCAAAATCAAATCAAATTTTTCGTGGCGATCATTTATTGTTCGTTATCTTTGAACCCATTCCCTTGCCTTTTTATCTACCTGAAGATGTGAACAAATTGTTTTGTGAAAATATTTGCAGCAATAACTATAGTGGTCTGTTCAGGGTAGATCTACTAAGTAATTCAAGATAAGAATATGTCGGCCTGATTCAAAGTTAGTTAAAGAAAATAAATAAGTTCAAATTCAAAAGTCAAATAAGAATATATATTGCGTCTCTTTACATAAATGTTATATAACTTATATATATTCTAAGTTCGTTCAAGTGTTTGTCACTTCTGAAAAAAAAAAGAGGTCCCGTTTTCTACAACAGCTTTAAATAATTCAAAACCAATACTTAAAAAAAAGTAAATCATCCTCATGTTGCATGTTGTTTCGTTTCTCCAGACACAGCGAGAAATAAAATATTTGCAACCCCACTCCCCTTGATATATTTAAAAAGAGATAGATTACGATCTAGTTGTGGAGAAGCGATCCAGTTTTAAATCTATTCACACAGGCCATTCTGACTACGGTTTTCCAGGACGTTTTCTTAGTTTTACCAAGGGAATGCTGATGTTATCTAAAACACAGAGCTTTCGGCTACTGGTTACATTTCCTATTTCCTTTCCCGATTGATCGGCTCTTCGAGTGTTGTCATCCCTCAGACTTTCAATGAATTCAATCATGTAAATTTAATAAATAAAACGTATGCTTCATAAAGTCCATAATTACATGAGAAAGAATAGTTTGAAAGTTAATAAACTGTGACTAGTGTGCATTCAATAAAGAATGATTTTCTGTTTTTATTATCAAGCAAAACACACTTAATAATCATGTAGATTTAGGCACCTTCCATGACTCTAAACATAGTGACATTGAAACCTAGCTTTCACACAGTAATAAGACACGTTAAATGGTGAACTAACAGTAGTCTTTTCTGTCCATCGTGACTGAGATGTTTCCTCAGTCACACCAGGCAAATATCAGGATGGTACCTACAAAATAGTCCCTAACCGTCTACTTTCCAACATCCTCTCCCTCACCGTCTTCCGGCCTGAGCTCAAGATGCCAAAAGGCCTTAAAATAAAATTCAAATAGTCTTTTCTGTGATCAGTGCTTTTAAAACAAAGTTTGGTCAGTGCCTTCAAAGTTTGTGATCAGTGCTTTCAGATCAGAGTTCACAAATTTCTTCACTCATATTTCAATGACCTTGTCTTCATCCCTTAAACCTTGCTAATGCAAAGTCTTGGAATCAAAGAAAGATATAACCTGCCGTGAAGACGTTCATGTGCTTTGTAAGTATAGAGAATACTTGTGCAAGAAAATGTGAGTTGATAATTTGCAATAGGATGTATTTATAGATTTGTATAGGAACAGATTGAAGGTCATATTAGTGGATAAATAAATATATGATATTTCGAATGTATTAGAAGCGCTAGTTATATCTGTCCTATTTTTTGTTACAGAACACAAGTCTCCGGGCAAAGAAAGGAAGCGGATTATCGATGCCGTAGATCAAGATGATGTGGACGAATTAGATGGTCCTCCAAGTCCTGTTTGTTTCTTTATTGTCGGAGGAAATGAGGGCGGATACTTTACTATAGATTCCTTCCGCCATGAATTGATGGTATGAAATTATTTTTCGTGATTTTTTTTTTATGTTGCTCAATTATTCTTTTTGGAACTTCTACTGAATATTGTAATACTATTCTGGTAATTGTTGATCAAATAATTGAAGTAAAACAAATAATTAAAGAGGTGATCGAAATCTAATTAAGAAAAAGGTACATGATTACGTAGTTTACTGCACGTTGTGTACAATTTTGTACATGAGAACAGAAGATAAAGTAAGAAGCGAATATTTCTGGTGTCATATAATACATTTTAAAACATATCATATTTACCGAGCTATTACGCAGGTTAAACTTGACTTGTAATCACATGCTTCGTAAATACACATTGATTTCATCTTCAGAGCCTCTATACGTCATTAATAATGTATCCATGTATAACATACAGATAGGAAAAAGCCAAATACAATGATGATTAAATAACTTTACGTAGCACTAAGCATACACACACACAACACAATATTCGGATAGTAAACATTATTATACATCTAAAATAATTGGTTTCTGAACAGCTACGTTGGCATTCCAAATGCAAACATTTGCGTAAGGTTGCATTAAATATCTTAGTTACCACGTAGCAAATATACCTCAAACGTGTTGTGTAATATTGATGGTAATTTTTCGCAAATACTGGTAATAGAAACGCAAATGTATATTACAAACAGTAATTTATCTAAAATGAAATATTCCCCCTTGCAACTTACGTACCTGGCTGCACTGATCTCAAGCAGTTGCAATCAGATTTGCCTTCTTCTGTACATATTATCTTCTCGTACTTATTTCTTTTTACGTGTGGAGCCTGAAGATGTATCCCTGTTGGGATTGTTGTTTTCACGAAAATAACAGAGGCTAATTGCACTTAAATACTTTTTATTGACAACCTTTCTCCTGTGCATCATTGTTATAATGCCAATATAAAAGAAAATATTTGGCTTATAATCTATTTTTTCATGGCTATTTTTGTGTTTACTTTAAAGTCAAAGTAAAGATATCTTCTGTGCGATGCGAACGCGCCGTGAACGGCCCACAGGGGATGTGGAGGTAGTTATCCACATATTCTCAACCTACGGCACGAAGTGAGATGGGGTAGTCAGTCGCATCTTCCAAGGTGCTCAGAAGTACCAAGGACACTTTAGTATTACATTTGTGTAATGGTTGGCTCCTGTGTAACGTTAATCTTCCATTATATTTCGTAATATAAAAGAAATTAAACTGAGGTAAAGAATTAAGATCTTTTCTATTTGAGTTACAATTTTTTTCTCTGCAGGTGATCAAGGAACTCGATCGGGAAGAAAAGGAAAACCATCTGTTACTGGTGAAAGCTACAGAGGACTGTTTGAATCACCCGCCAAATGTTAGCTTCTTTGACCCAAAAGACGACACACTTCTCAAAGTAATCGTCTATGTGAATGACATTAATGACAATGCTCCAAGATTTGTGAAAAGAGTTTTTACTGGTGGTGTCACCACAGAAGCAGATTTTGGAACAGAATTCATGCAAGTGAAAGTAAGTATAACGCTCATTAGTTTCAATCTAGCAAAAGAAATTCTTTAGATATTTTCCAATTAAAATAGTCTTCATTTTATATTTTAATTGATGACTTCTACGTATCTTGAAAATGTTTTTCGGACGGGGTCCAGGAATTTTGGTTTGAGTCCTGTATATGAAATGCGCATAAAATATACGAATGATAAAATGTTGTCGCCAAAATCGTATTGAGGGCAAAGAATAAGAAAAAGATAGAGAAGACTTATTAGTAAAGTAGCCACACTAGAAACTCGGTAACAAAATACCCGGTCGTGAAGGCGAAAGAATAAATAAAGTAGTCAGAATTCTAAATTAATTTTAAGCAGGTAGTTTCAATGTGACAGGTAGTGTAATAGATTAATCACTAATGGTTATTCAAGTAGAGGATGTTGCTTAATGTATCTGGTGTAGTAAAAAGTAATCCATTATTTTGCCAATAGGCTGTAGTGATCTGTAGCTCGCGTTGTATAAGTCCGATCGGGTTCAACAAGATGGCGTTCAAACGATGAGATTGCGTACTACAAACACTGTTCAGATAGTTGTGATGAGTTGACTCAGTGTTGTGTGAGCGCGCGTCAAAATGGACACTAGCAAAGAGAAAATACGCTATATTTTACAGTTTTTCTTCGATAAAGGCGAAAACGCAAGGCAGGCGGCTGCAAATGTGAATAGTGTTTATGGTCCTGATACTGTAAATGCCAATCACGCGCAATTTTGGTTTCGTCGATTCCGTTCCGGTAATTTTGACGTCAAAGATGTACCACGCACTGGAAGGCCAAGTGTCGAAAATGTCGATAAAATCATGGACATTGTCGCGTCCGACCGTCATGTAAGCACTGTTTCGATTGCCCAAGAGCTAAACATTGCACAAAAAACCGTGTGGAACCATTTGCATAAGGCTGGATATAAAAAGAAGCTTGATGTATGGGTGCCACACGAGTTAACGCAAAAAAAACCTCATGGACCGAATTTCCATCTGCGAATCGCTGCTGAATCGCAACAAAAGCGACCCATTTCTGAAGCGGTTGGTGACTGGTGATGAAACGTGGATCACTTACGACAACGTCACGCGAAAACGGTCGTGGTCGAAGCGCGGTGCGCCGGCGCAAACGGTGCCCAAGCCAGGATTGACGGCCAGGAAGGTTTTGCTGTGTGTTTGGTGGGATTGGCAGGGAATTATCTACTATGAGCTGCTTCCCTACGGCCAAACCCTTAACTCGGAACTATACTGTCAACAATTGGACCGTCTGAAGGCAGCAATCGCCCAGAAGCGCCCAGCTTTGGCCAATAGGAGAGGCATTGTGTTCCACCAGGACAACGCCAGGCCACACACATCGATAGTGACTCGCCAGAAGCTCCGGGAGCTTGGTTGGGAGGTTCTTATGCATCCACCTTATAGTCTGGACCTGGCACCGAGTGATTACCATCTGTTCCTGTCCATGGCGAACACGTTTGCTGGTGAAAAATTCGCTTCAAGAGAGGCTTGTGAAAATCGACTGTCTCAATTTTTTGCCAATAGGGACAAGGGCTTCTATGAGAGAGGCATCATGATATTACCTTCCAAATGGCAACACGTTATCGAACGAAACGGCGCATAAGTGACCTAAATCGGATCATTCTAAGTATGGTAAGTCAAGCCTTCAATGTCATGCAAAAATAATGGATTACTTTTTACTACACCAGATATATGGTTATGTTAATTCAATTTCAGTGTGATTGTTTCATGTTTTTGGAGACGACTCATTTACAATATATGCAGAAATGTTTGTTTCATAACAGAACTCTCGAAAAAAAAAATACGCACGAAGGTTCTCTTCTCATACCGTTCTCCTCTAACCGCACTTTGACTCTTACCCATGGTAATTTTAGTGTGGTGTAAGTTTTACTTTTGGACCTTTTATCCATCTGAGGAAGCTCGTTTGAATGGAGCGCAATATTAAGAGATTATTTTAACAATTTCTCGAGATACGCTGTTTTTTTTTCCTTTTCTATTAAAAGAAAAATATAGATGATTGTTACAAAAAGGAGTACCCTAAAAAGACAACTTTTCTAAAGAAAACACTATCAAAAAATTTCCGAATTTAATATTATTCCAGAAATGTATTGTTAGTATAACTTATTGCACTGCTGGTCAAAGTGTTTCATTGTGTATTTTAAGTGTTTAGAAATTAAAAAAGGAAAAAGAAAAACATTACGCGTTTTACAAGTAAGGATACTAGTTTTCTAAAACAAGGAAAGCATAATCATCCTGAACATGGTTATTGATTAACTCCACACCTGAGATCTTACTTTTGAATTTACATGTGAGTTATACATTAAAAATGTAACCCTAGGTAACTTATCCTTATAGAAACAATGAGATTTATTCGAGGTGTTTTGAAATTAATTATAAAGAATAGCAGAATCGTAGGTACTATTAGAGACGTCAAAGCACCTCGAAATACTATAATTTTCTGAATTCTGTGTTTAGTAGTTGGAAATGCAGTTATTGGAAATGGAGTCTTGGTGACAACTCTATATTTCGTTACGGAGAAAACGTTGTACACTCTGTTACTCTAAATGGTACCTTTTTCTGAAGAATGACTCATTTCAAACGTAATCCATGACTGGAAGGGAGTCAAGTACCTCCTAAACGACATTAGAAACATCCAGAACCTTTAAAATGTCTAGCCGCTGGGTCAGTGGTAACGCTCGCTGCCTTATAAGCAAGGGATCCGTGCTTTGATGCCCGGTGGAGACACGAATGATTCGGAGCCCAATTATTTTAACTGTAGGTTATGTTCAGCTTCATCCGATGGAAGGAAATGGCAAAACATCATGTCTTCACCTTTCCCGGGACCTTCGAGTCATCACCAGCTCTACCAAGTTCTTGGTTTTGACGTCGTTGTTCGTAGAGATAGTCTCTGAATCTTGGCCAAGTTGAAAATGTCGACGTAAATTGATATTGATGGTTCTGAACATTGGAATCATTTTTTAATTGTTTCCATTGGGCCGCTAGGACAGGCAGACGACACAGACAGACATTGTAGGACTAAAATAATATTGTTATAAATGTGAATAAATACAAAACTCTCTCATTCGCTAAGCGGAAAATAAATATAACTATACGTATTCATTTCCAGTAGTTCACTTAGATAAGCCACATTCACTTAAAAAGCACATTGCGGCCATGAAAAATAAAGGTTATAGAAACGTAAGATTAATCAAAAGATTAGGAAAAGATTTCAATAATTTGCAGGATCTTAACTTGTATTTTAGTTTTGATAGATCCAAATTGCAATATGACTATAATATTACATCCACAATGCAGTAAATATTCTAAGATAATTAAGGTTATTAATTTTTTTTTTTTTTTGAGTCTTAACGTAGAAATAAACTAGATTTTATTAAAGAAATATTCTATATCGCCGCCTGTAAAAAACTTTACCTCCTGTCCTTGAAAAATTATGAATTATTCCTTTCAAGGTAATTCACGATGAAGTTGATTATACAGATTTAACTACAGCAATTAATATGAAAGTCCTTATCATATATACCGAGCGTCTCTGGTTCAGTGATAGAGCGTTGACTTAGCACTCGAGAGTTCGTGGGTTCAATCCCAGCGTTCGACCATGCTGACTGAGGTTTTTCCAGTTTTCCCTCAGTCAAACCAGGCTAAAGCTTTGTACCTTCAAGTTAGGCCCTGCCCGACACCTTCCCGCATCCTTTCTCCTCCCCTATCCCGGTCTGAGGGTTAGATGCCTAAAAACCAAAAATAAAATTCAAATTCAAAATTCCTTATCATAACTTAATTAAAACTCGTCTTTCTAATAATGATTTCTTATTTTGGTACAAGATCAAATAGAATCTATATTTAAGTCTTCTATATAGCAAACTTGTACTAATTATAATAAGTATTTAGGAAGAGATAATGACATAGACACACATGATATGTATGCCAAACAAGTATCAGCCCTCTACTGATTCAATGTATATAAAGCATCTAAGTTAAACACTATCCCTTGGAAACCATATTAACATAATGTTGTTGTATATGAGTGTTTTGGCATGTGCATCTTTAATTTGATGTATATTATTTCTTTTTGTATGATAGAAAACTATAATTGACCATTAGCCTCTTAAATTGAATTGAATTGAATTTAAGGCCTTTTGGCAACTTTGGCTCAGGCCCATTAGGTTATTATTTTCTCAAATAAACAAATAAATAAAACTAAAAGCAACTATAAACTTATTTAAGGGTGCGAGAATAACTGTTCCAAAGGAAAAGAATCATACTATACCAAGCAATAATAAATATAAGTGGTAATTTCTTTTTTGATACATATACACTTAAGCACGATAACATTGTATTTTGTTTAACCAATTAAAATCCTTCCTTTCTTCTTTTTCCATTAGGCCGTAGATTTGGATAGCGGTCAAAATGCAGAAATGAATTATTATCTGATTGGAAGAATCCAGAAGACATTAACAGAAGGTTTAGAAAACATTCAAAGACCGCCTTTCATTGTTGACCAGAAAACAGGAGGAGTCGTCTTGAATTTCGATCCACAGAAAGGAATGAAAGGTTACTTCGATTTCATGGTAAGTTAAAACTCTAAACAGAGTTCGCTCTAACAAACAATTTGATCTACAATAAAATGTTATGGTTTCCTTTGTTTCATACAGAAAATTATTTACAGTATTGTAAAATATACATCGTAGTTATACTGATACGTTGTTAATTACAGTAATGATGATGATAATTTGTTGGTAGTTAAAACGAAAAAGATACAACAAATTTGACACGTAATAAGCGGCAACTTTCCAAAATATAATCTATCTATATTTAGGAAAATCACGGTACTGATTTTGGCGTAGTGATTAACTTGGAGGGTTGAGTTAGCCCAGGCGTTCCAATATATGTCCAAAGTTTCCGGGATTGCTACTGGATTTTGACATGTGATCTAGTTGAAAGTCCAATGTCATATCCAGTGGAGAATAGAGGCTCTGACAATTGACTGCTAAAATAGCACTGTCGGCTTACGTTTATCCTAAACATTGACACGGGCAAAAACTAATGAAACAAAATAAAATTGATAACATACTTTTATACTTATAATTCAGTGCGCAGGTGGAATAAAAATAATAAAAAGAAAGCAACGAAGATATAAAGCGAAAACAATACGCTATGGTGTTGTTAATACAGTGGGTTTTGAAGAATTTTTAGCCTGGACAGAACTTTTCACACAGTCTGGAGATAATCTCCGTTTTAGAAATTTGACAACACTGTTCTGCACAAGTGGTTTCTACATGCGACAAGAATTTGCTGAAACTACATGTGCGAGGTGCTATTTGAAGGGCCCTAGGACAAGAGCCATAAAATGTTCCTTGAAGATGGTCCCAAAATTCTAATTACGCTATTTGCATATATGTATATAAGCTTGAACTAATATTCAAGCATCTCCTGAGAACAGATCAGTCGACCCCGATCTAATCTACAAAGCTTGAAATATAACTAAAACGAGGCATATTACACACGGAGAACAAATATACAATAAAATTACAATCACGTACCTTGAATATTAATGGTAGTCGTCCTCAACGGAAAACCGTTAACTTTGTGGAAACATCTTTCGCTATCTTGCTGATAGCTTCCTCAGTACAAATCGATAATTGGGGATCTAACGAATGTGTAAAAGGATTAGAAGTATATGTTTTAACAGCACGCAACCAGTATTCATGTCTATCTGCATCGCAAAAGTACTCAATATCAAAGTATTTCAATTCAAAGGGCGATGCACTAAGACGGGTTAATAATACAATATAGAATTTTTATTAACGTTGAGAAAGATTCTATTATAAACAAGTAACATTTCGCTTCTATACACAAAAAAATTTATAATTTCATTTATAAACAGCAGAAAAATACTTTCTGCTGATCATTAAGGCTATATTTCTAAGCATATTCATACGAGGAAACCATTCTAAGAATATTTCCGAGTCTATAAGAGTATATTTTCAAAATTGATTGAATATGATTCAAATATGATTTTCAGAAATATTTGAAACATATTTCCTCAATAGGCTATAAATATTTTGGAATATTTATTAATAATATTCCTTAACATGTTTTGAAAGTATTTGCTTACTTTGCGAGTTAAGTAGGAATATTCATACAACGGTAGTTCGGACATTCAAAGAATATTTCCAATATAAGCTAAAATAATTTTATGGTTGTAAAATTATTTTTGAAAAAGGATTTTTAAAATATGTAGTTGTTCTTTAAAAATAAATCTTTAAATGCTTTAAGAATATATTTTGGAAATACAGCATATATGATTCAGAAATATGTTTAAATTATAATCCTTAATTGGCATAAAAACTATTTTGAAAATATTTTTCTGCTGTTTGAGTTGTTACCTATAAGAATAATGTGACTTACTAGAAATAGATGTACACATGTTATGAAAAGTACAATCTTCTGTAATCTTTTCTTTTTATCCCATTTCGCAGGTACTAGTAAATGATACCGATGGTCTTCATGACATGGCTCGGGTCTTTATTTATCTCTTAAGAGAAGATCAAAGAGTGAAATTTGTGTTGCGGCAACACCCGCCAGAGGTCAGAGACAGGATAGAAATTTTCCGAGAGTAAGTATTCAAATTAAAAAACCAATCACCTAGATAAGCGTGTTCCACAACTGAGATTATCTTCAGTTTTCTTTTGAATTTTGAGTATTCCATCTTTCGGTGAACGGAACTGGTATCATATATTTTAAAAGAAAATCGTAATTTGGGTGGTACTACTGATAAGAGAGACGCTCTAAGGAAATGTCAGCCCTGAGAGAGGAAACAATCATCTGGATTGCTCCAGTTGTAGTGCTTTTATTGAACGGCAAGGGGGAGAAAATGCAGGTCCTTGCGTTTTTGTTTGATGGACATCTTTACCTCACCATCACCAAGTAAACATAAAAATAAACAAGCAGAGATTCAAAATTATGTAACACTAGCATATGACGAACTTGGTATCAAAGTTAGGCTTTTATTTTTTTAAATTTTAAAGTTGTGAAGTCTGTAGTGAAACATATTAATGCCATAAACAAAAATATTATGCCTAAAATCGTAGTGAATTGTGCATTTTAGTATCAAATTGAAAAAAAAAATGTACGATCGTTCACTGCTTACTTGATTTTTCAAGAAGTGTGTTGCTTCCTTCTTGTCCAGAATATTCCACTCAAATAATTACTTTGAACAATTAAATATATTTTCTTCACGGCACTTTAATTTTTCAAACTTTTATTTGAAATCGTTTAGAAATAACGATTCTTTTGTGAAGTCACTCATGAAGATTTTCATCGGATTGTCTATCTCTGTGGAAGCTACACGTAAAAGAAGTGGATTTTATTGTTTCTCTTCAGCCTTTTTCTTCATGTGTTAAAAAATTCGAACAGAATTACCACGGACACGTCTTCTACAAACCGCAAAAACTTAATCGAAATCGGCGCATCCATCCATAATTTATGTCTTACTAAACGAAACATCTGATTCGAATTGAGAAAGTTCTTCGTTTCTTGAAATCTCTTAAAAATTCAATTGAACCAGAACTAATGAATATAAGCGGCATTATGCCAATCAAAGAACGTTTACTGTCTAGATCTCAAGGGAATTTGTTCGATTCCGGGGCCTTACTGTAGCCGTAGACTCGGGAGCAAAATCAATGATAATATAATACATTCGTTAGGTTTTTGTTTTTTCGCTTGTTCTCGATTATTCGTGCAAGGGAACTTCATAAGGAAGCCATATTCTATTGTATTAGCGTAGATTTTACAGAATAGTTAAGCACAGTACGCAGTGTATGGGACCGGTATAAGTGAGTGTGTTCCTATTTCAGACTGGGAATACATAAATCTATTATAGACAATATGTTGGATATCATTAAAAGCAGTACGTGTAGTCCTTGTTAAAGGACCTATGTTTAATAATGAAAGAGATGATTACATTTTATATTGATTTGTAACGCAAAAAATGTATTTTTAGTGAAGTATATGAAATCAAGTATTGGATCTAACCACCTAACCTAACCTAACGCAGCTGCTTAAATTAGGTTGGCTCAGTTCAGTTACAACATACGTTCCAGTAGCGTATTGGAGCTGCTGTCTTTGAATAATGTTACCTTATTTAATTGTTAAGGCCTTCGGAAATGTTTATTTTTGCTTAAATTTTGCAAGACTTAATTTTGGGACTAGGAAACTATTGCTACGTCTGTAAGTGCAAAGTGAAATTGTTTTAATTTTATTGAAATTAGTGTCGCATTAAGAAGTACTATACGTGTAAACATGTCAATATATTGTAATCTTGTATTACTTTGCAGGGTTCTGGGAAATGTAACAGGTGCCATTGTAAATGTGGATGAGTACAAAATCCATGAAAATCAAGATGGGTCAGTGGATAAAACTAAAACAGATCTCTATTTGCACTTTGTAAATCATAAAGATAATTCTATTATGGAAGTGGGGGAAGTTCTGAAACTGGTCGACCAAAATATTGAAAAACTTGATGGCCTTTTTAAGGTAAGTCACAAATATTGAGTTTCTCGATATTCATTGTATTTTTTTAACGCAATATTCACTCTGAATTCACTCTTCCTTTTCTGTATGGTTTCATTCGTCGTAAGAAATAACTAAATAAAAATATATACAAGAATTACTGTGAAATACAAGTAATATTTTATTATATTGTATACACAAAATATAAGTAACTGTGTACCACTGGATGTTGATGGACCTAGTTGTGGGAAAGTATTGGATGAAGGTAGTGTACAATGCCAATATACAATATTTAAACATTTGAATAAATATCAGAATTATTCTGGAGTCCTACATCGATGAGGTGAATAACTTTTTATAGCTCCACGCCATAGATCCATGACTGAAACGACCAAAATTCGAGACAAATCCTACATTTATGAAAGTAATAGCCAAATTAAATTAAATTTAAAGAAAGCTAGCAATGATATACATAAACAATGAAGTGTTCGAGAAAAGGACTAACAGAACGAAACTTAGCAACATTCTGAACTGTCAAGGATTTAATATTGTTTAAAGCACTAAAAAAATCAATTCATAAATATATTGATTTCTTACAACAGTGAAAATAAGATCCATATTATTAAATTCTTTACGAAAAATCAAGATTTAATTACAGAAGAAAATGGAAGATGTAATAGGATCTCGCTATCACTCACGCAACACCTCATGTAATTCATTAAAACCTGAGAAAACTTCATTGCTGCAACATGACTAATGGAAATATGAATTGATATATTCTAACACCAAACTTTAAAATCTTCTGCTATAGCTTTCTGGACCGCTGAAATTCCGTACACGAAGCTTTTCGCCCCTTACCCACTCTACGAACATCTTCTACCGTCGGCAAAGTTTATTTTAATAGATAATGTGTTCCTTGTGATGTACATGTAAATTTGTATACTGTAAAAAGACAAATAAATTATGCTAAAAGTGTATATATATTATCACTACCTTCACTTAAAACACAGAATTTTTGTATTCAATTGTTTTATGAATGTTGCCAGAACGTGAGAGAGAACTATGTTGCATGGATGTTCAATAATTCGTATAGACAGGCAACGTTTGATCATATCGATATATTTCTTACCATAATTACATAGACTCCTGATTTTTGCTTATTATCTGTGAAGTAACTCTTGTCTCCAGTGTGTGATAATGTATATCCACTTTTACCACATGTCTTCTTACATTTACACAGCCATGGGCGTCGCCAGCGAATTTTCCAGGCGGGGAGGGTGTCAAGTGATAGTAGGCTGTGTTTCTCCATACTGTTGGCACGGGCCATCGAAATATTGCTTACGTTCTGGGCAAAAGTCAGGAATATTATTATTATTCGAAAGGCGATAAATATAAAATCTAGGTACATAACTATTGTAAATAGACTCCAACGTGAAAGAAGTTTACGTAAAAAGAGAATTTCTGCTCTTTTTACAAAATGTGGAAACAATATTTCTTAACTGCGAATAAGAATAGAAGACGACAGGAAAAAAACGAGTTTTTTTATATTTTTGGCCATATTGGGATAATACTGCCACCTGTTTTCTTTTCGAAGGTTGATTTCTAAGAAGCTATCACGCATGATGAACAGGGACGTATTTAGAGGGGGGGGGGGTCTGGTCCTCCCCCAAAAAGCTGAGAGATGGGTAGATATAAGTAATGCTGGTTATGGACTTTTAAAATGCTCTCCTATGAAATAAATGAATAATAAGTGAAACATTGTTCAGCTGAATTGGTTAATTTGGTTTGAAAATGTGAAAATCATTCATCCCAAAATGTTTCTTAAATCTAGGTTTCTTTAATTGCATGATTTAAAATGTCTTTCTTAGTTAGAGTTATGAGTAATTATTATTGTTTTATTTTACATCAATTTTTTTCTGGTCACAGAGAATAAATATGTTTCTTCTATTTAGAATTATAAGTCAATATTAGGGCCTATCATTTTTATATTAGAAAATAAACGGCTGGACATAGTTGTGAATGAGACAAAATCTTTACTGGTCCCTTTTTACTAAATAAATAGTTGATATTTCTGCGGTTAGCGTTTGGTATCTGCTAGGCCTCAATAACTTTCAGTTTTGTTGGTGACTCAAGTTTTCGGATCAGCACTTCTAATTTTTTCAGTCAAAAGTTCTTGATCTTCACGCTTATTTTCAGTGACAAGTTTAACATTTTCAGCCTGGTTCTAACTCATGCTAACATTCTTCTAACTCAAGCCAGAGAAGGTTGTCATCTAAAACTTAATTTGTTTAAAAAAAAAAGGTGTTGCTAAGATGTCCTGTAATCGTGAACTGTCTTCGTTTTCCTCTACAAATGAGCAAGTAAGTCCTGCACTTGCTTTTTGGTTTTGTATATGCGAGAACGTCAACCACTTGCTTATTGGTCTGGAAGACTTTTGTTTGCTTTCTTTGGGTTTGGACATTCTGAGCCAAGCCTTTAATTGTCCTAATAATTGTCTAATTTTGTTCGTTGCAGAGTTTCTAAAGTTCGTTCATCTTACAGGACAAAATCTTCTTTTTCAGTTCCGCAATCTTTGCTTATAAAGACTTCTTTTTGGCTGCCAAAAATGTCTCTGTTTCCCCAACTTGTTGCTTCCTTCTTCAATCTTCATTTCATCTGTTTTGCCATCATCCGAACACGTATAATCCAGATCGTTACCCATTTTTGTATGCGTTCCATAATAAGTGATCTAATGGAAATTGAAACTTCACGAACTGTATTTCCTTAGCAACATTTGCTTGAAATTGTGACTGAGAAATATTGTTGTATTCCTCAACAATATAAGCATGCTGCGATATATTTTCATACATAAGTATGCCGATAAATCTTTCTCTAAATATATATGTAGTTTAGAAAACAAATGCAAAGTTTCGAATTTATACGGTTCCGAAATATAAATATAGCAACAAAAATAAATAAAACAGAATTATTATATAAATATTGATACCGAAAACAGGTCTCGTTATTGGAAAATATTCAGGAGACAAACCCAGACTGAATTTAAGCTCTGGTTGCTAATTGATTCAACTAAAAGCTTCAGAAAAATACAATAACTATATTGTAATATCATGTAAGTTCTGAACAAATAAATGTATCCTGGCCATCAAAGGTGTCTTCTTCCCAATATATTGATAAAGTCTGAGGAAGGAAGAGGACGAGAGGACTCATTGAACAAGAGGAACATCTATCAGCTGAAAATAGCTTTGTGTTTAAAAGAACAGTGCATTGTGTTAACAAAGAGGTTACTGTCAAACATTTAAATATGGTTAAGTAATTATTAGTTATAAGAATACAATGCTTTTGGAAGGAACAAGGTGCAAGTTAAAAAGCATGGTTCTGTCTTGCCTTTTGTTAATTGTTATGTAGAATTCGAAGATAAATTTGCAACTTTTAATATATTAATTTTAACTGATGTATCAGATAACAAGATTCGTAAATCTACTTAAATGTAAGAAGAACTTCATTACAGAAGAGGTGAAAAACTAGAAAGATATACATTAAAAAAGTAATGAAGAAGATACATAATATTCGTAACGTCAGATATAGCAAACACCTAAGTATCAGCTTGGATACTTCAATATGAATTATTTGCAATAACAATAAAATACATAAATTCTAGAAAAATGGACTTATAGATTTATTGATTTGGTAGAGGAAGGTTTATTACGATCTTCAAATCAGATCGTATAGAATCCTCGATCAAATCAGATCTTATAGCTACCCTATAACAAAAAACACATAATAATTAGAAGAAAGTACAAAAATCAGTTGAAAATTTCCTTCCAGAAATCCTGCAAGGGTTTACGTAATTGTAGGGAGGGTAATTAATTTAATTAATCTAGATAAATATGTTTCATTCTTAACAATTCAATTTGAAGCGAATCGGGGTGACCATTAAGAAGGTTCTGATTAGCTCTAAACTATACAAAAGTTTTGGGATTAGTTTCATGGATATATTGCATAGATTGTGTCCGTTTAGCATATTTTCTCCTAGAATTTAAGTTCCAAGTAACTTTAAAAGTCTCCTCTTCAACTTTTCCTTTCGTTTTCATTAGGATTTCAATGTTTTGGATACTCAACCAGCAGAAGCACAGCCTATAACTGAAGACACTGAAGGGTTGTTGATGATGTGGTTGGTGGGGTCAACTATTTTCCTTGGGTTGCTTCTGATTGTTGTTATTTCCATATGCTTGTCTCAAAGAGCCAGATATCAGCGACAACTGAAAGCAGCTACTGCAACTGCATTTGGTAAGTAGTTCAGCTATTGTAAACAAAAAAAGAAGAAAGAAACGAAATAATTCCAATATTGAGAAAAAACAACCATTCTTTTAGGTTATCTTCTATGAACAAAATATTATATGATGAGGAACAAATACAATTTAGGGTCAAATACAAATATATGATGAGGAACAAATACATGGTCAAACTCTTAGACTCATTTCAGTATAGCCCAATCGTGTTCTTTCAGTTATTCTTTTCTCTCTTCCCGTTCGTTATTTTAGGTGAGTTAAGCCACGCGAGATTATAGCAGGTTATGTAAGATCAGGTGAGTTTGAATTGAATTGAAAATGGCCCGCTCTAATAAAGCCATTGTCAATTCAATTCAAACTCACCTGACCTTACATAACCTGATCTAATCTAGTGTAGGCTCAACTAACCTTAAAATAACGAACGGAAAGAGAGAAAAGAATAACTGAAAGAACACGATTGGCCTATGATAAAATGAATCTAAGATTTTCTTAGAGATTGTAGACCCATATGAACTGAGTAAAGGACAACTCATCTTAAAATATGTTACTAATGTTACAGCAAAAGCCCAAAGGACGTTGCACCTTTTCCGTTGCCCACTGTTTCTGTGTGACAACATTGGCTGCGGTGAAGATACCATATAATTCGTGTTAAGCCTTACCTGAATGTGTTCTACCAGTCTGCAGCCTTGCAACGTGGATTGTTTTTCTCACTACCCGTTTTCCACTTCTCAGTTGTTTTGCTGTTGGTTTAGGGAGACCTGGGGCCTGTTTCACGAAAGTTCTTGTCAATTTCCATAGGACCGCTTAACTCCCGCCACAATCTTTATGTGTACTGTCGTTTGGTTGCCTAGTTTCGGGTGTCAAAAGTTTACTAACAATTGAACATTGCCTAGTATAATCACACTCCTTGAACAAAATGAAAGAACAGTGACTGAATGAGAACAAGGGTTCGTGGAGGGAGGTTAGCGGTCTTGAGACAGTCCTCCGAAAATGCAAACTGAAGAATGAAAAATTAACAAGTACTTTCGTGAAACAGACCCCTGAACGAAAAATAATATTTCCTTTTGCGATATTTTGAAATGTACAATTACTTGATTGACTGTGGACAACGGGGTCTTCAGTGTTCGGATAACTTACCTCTCGGGTACACCACCTTGGTATTACCCAAAAATGCATCCACGTTGCAAACCATTCAGTTGTGCGGCCCCAAGAGTTCGAGGCAAACTTGTTAATGTCGAGCCTATGCCATCATTAAAAAAAATAAGTAATAATAAAAAAAAAGGCCGTTATTACCAGGGAATATATTAATATTCCTTAAATAAAAGGCTTCTATTTACTTATGCGTTGTCTCTGTAGAATTTCTTTTCAGAGTCGATTGTGATAAATATGAGTGGATACTGTATGGTGCTACTGGTGGATGAGTGATATTGCCCGCCGCCTTTTCTTCAATGACTCGGCTTCGATTCCCGGTGAAAGTGTATTGGATTTAACGATTCAGAATCCACATTAAACTATTCTAGATTGCATGCCAGCTTGCATCAAGGTTGTCAGTCACTTCCTTTCACCTTGTCAAAGTTAATATCGTGTTGCACTTCATAAACAACCACGAAACTAACTTGTTGGAACAACATTGCTGCTGGTTGTTATAAGTAACCTTATTCAATGTTGCTTGAACAGCCAACTATGCGACGAAACTTGTTAAACTGTTTGTTTTGTTGCGTTGTCACTGTAGCATTAGTGCCCTGAAGTCCCATCACGTGATAGGAGTGTTTACTATAAGCTAAAATCGTCCAGCTCCTCCCCGTTACTACATGACTCAGGGATCTAGTAGCGCTGTCCTGAACTTCTTAAAGCATAAACAGTGGGAAACAACCGCGAAGGAATTGCTGTAGTGTAATGGTTAGAGCATTGGATAACTGGCCATGCGACCCAGGTTCCATTCTGCAAGTTATCGATATTTTTCTTATTTTTTTTTTTAATTACATTTTCTTCTTAATACTTTTTAGTAATTGCTCCCCTTTGCATTTTTACAAAATTCTCTGACGTAGTTAGAAAAGTCAGATTAGATTTATTTTCGAAATACACATTTTCATTATTTTACGCAGAAATAGCTTAAAACGATCAGGTTTTATTGTTTTCTTTTCATTATAATCAATGGAACATAGTTTTCTTCTACACCATTCAAATTGTCCACTCCCACAGGAATAATTTCTGTACCGATTCACAGCCATCTCTTGCGATCTGAAGAAGTAAGTATAAACAGCGCTTGGAAAGCGAGCTATGGCGTGTTTGAAGTTCTGACCCGGTGTCCCGGCAGGTTTGTTAGTTGTCCCGGTAGATATAACAACGGATTAATATTTACTAATATACGATTTGTAATTGACTAACTTTAAGACAAAATTGATTTTAAATTTGAATTTTATTTAAAATTCAATTTAAAATTCATTTGCTATCATTGGCAGGAGTGGCAACTGCAGCCTAAGTCCACCACAAGTTGTAGGAATATCGGGCCTTCAGTGAACATTCTTCTGGGATATGGAATCTAATCTCCCGATTTGGGTAAATCAAAATATGGTCAGCCTAATTTAACGCAATGATTACACTTTACAAGAGTTCCTTCTGTTGTATGGCGTTGTAAGTTTCTAATATGGAGTCTTCTTGATTAATTGGCATTCAGAACTTCCTAAACCGTGTGGAATATTAAGTGTTATAAGGACACTTGCAACATGATAGAAAGAAATATTCAATGTTCTAACTTACCTACTAGAAGAGCAATGCATCATTTTGGTTTTTCTGTTTCTACTCCTGGTGTGCGCATTGTCTCAGTGTTGCCAGACAAGACTTTTTATGCGCTGGTAATTACCAGGCAATATTTTTTTTTAAACCATTCGCACTGGCTCCTCATATGAGAAGGACTTATGTGGAAACACTTCCGATACGAATGTAAATAACACAAAAGGAAATTTAATAAAAGTAGTGATTTATAATTTTAAAAACCACTAAAAACTAGAATGTATACAGACCCACCAGGGCAGGATGCACACCGAGCGAAGCGCGGAGGGGCACGGTGCGTCCGAAGGAAGCTGGACGGCGTTAGCCGCGGAGGGGCGCAGCCCCATGTTAGCGGTAGGCATACGCAAAAGTGCTGTGCCGTACCGGAAGTGTTTCCATGTGGGCTTTCCTCAGAGAGGAGCCAGTTGTTCTTTTTTTCTGTATATACGCATGTGTATATTGTACGTGCACTCTTGGTTGGCGATTTTTTTTCTTAGCAATTTTCATTTAGCGCGTTTTAGCGGCTTTTTGCTACTGCTCTGGCGCTTTTCCCAGCTTTGTTGTTGGTAACCCTGGTATGACGTGATGTATTAGTCGTTATCAGTAGTTCGTTGTGATAGAGTTCAGCAACATGTCGTTCGTGGGGTGCGGCTATTTCCAGCCCTCAACTCAATTATTCTGCGTTATATCAACTACCTGTTAATACTTCTATCTTTGAAGGTGAGGCCTTTGCTATACGTCAAGCATTACTTTTCATTCAGCGTCGCCATATCTTACAAGCTTGCATCTGCACTGATGCTCTAAGCGTCCTTCAAGCTTTATCTTCGATCAGATGGGATTCCCGCTTGACTTGGCTCCTTTTAAACATCAAAATCATTACTCGTCGCCTGCAACTCAAGGGAGTTACTATTCACTTTTTGTACACAGCAGCGCACTCAGGTATCATCCCGCATGATCATTGCGACCTATTAGCAAAACGTGCAGCGGTCACCGGTTCTAGGATTCCGCTCCTTTTGCCACCATCCAATCTTTTTGCACAACTGAAACATCTTTTATCTCCTATTCTTACTGCTTATCACAACCACAGTCGTCATGGTTCTGGTAAACATTACTGGGCGATCCAACCTATTCCCCGTACAGTACCGTGGTTTTCTTCTCTACTCTGGAGTCGTAAACATATTACCCAACTTATCAGACTTCGCTTGGCTACCGCTCAAACTCCTTTAGTACAGTACCGCCAACATCACCGTCTAACTCCGCTTTGTGAATGTCAGCAAGCTATAGGCGATATAAATCACATCACCTTCTCATGTCCGCTTTATAATTTGTCCCGAGATGAATTATACACTCATTTATATCGGTATTTTACATATGGTCCTTTTTCACTTTCCTTTATTCTTGCTACAACTAATCTCGACCTCTATCGTCTTCTTTTACAATATTACGATGCAAATTCCCTAATATTTTAAGGTCTTTCGCATTTGTGTGCCTTTCTTATACGTTTTTCTTTCAGTATGCTCACATTTAATGTGCATTTCACTTTCTATACACATTATGTACAGTATTACCAGATCTTTTGATCCATCATCGTCTACTTTCGAGATACTTGATTCGTTATATCCAGACTATTTCATCCTTCACCTTCATCATAGCACTTGTGATTCATCAATGTTGGAATGCAGCGGGCTTCATCTGTCTATCATTAGCTCTGCAATGCCCCAGAGCAGAAGATAACAATGCACTTGTCTCCTTAATCAATCCCTGTGTTTGTGGCGTCTCTTGCACTTCATTCATCTTTCTTTTACATTACACTTATATTAATCATGCTCTCTTATTATTATTATTATTATTATTATTATCAATATTAGTATTTCGATCATCTAGAACGGTTATTTTACCTTATGCACACACTATTCCTATTTCTTATAATTTTTACGGTAAGGACTTACAAGGAAAGCACCTACGAGGAAAGGGCATGAAAATCCTAGATTGCGATTATTGCCCGTAATCTGGCGCTGCATGTGCTATGAACTGCAGTCGTCAGCCCGAGAAGAAGAAAGAAGAAGATGTCGTTCGTGGTGCCTGTACCTGGTGTGCTCATGTCACATGTCCGATGAATGCCGGCCTACTGACTACGAAATAATTGAACTATGTGCTAACGGGGATACTGATAGAAAAGTGTTGGATTTGTCATATAGGGATTTGGATCAGGTAGGATTTGACCACTTTACCGTTAATCATAGTGCGAACTTTGTGTATCCAGTAACAGGCGCACGCACACAACATATCGAACCTGCATGGGGGGTTGCAAGGCAAGGTGTGCCAAGATTTGGGAATAAAAAACAGCATTTTGTGGGGCATTTAGCAGCTTACCTATTCAAGAGAAGGTTTCCTCATCAGTTCCTGGTTGAGATTGGAAAACTTTATCCTCCGCTTTCTTGAGGATAATTTATGTTTCGATCTTACGTTTTCTAATCATTTGAAGTTGTGTGATGTACCACTCGGAAATCCTCAAAATGCTATGTTTTGCTTCCTATAGCCATGAAAGAACCTAAAATACGTCCAAAAATGAAAAAATAAAATAAAATAAAGTTGCTATAGTAGAATTTGCCATGTTATTGTAACATTACAAGTTCCACTTTAGATACTTTTTTTAAATTTTGCATGTATTTTAGGCTCTTTCATGGCTGTAGGAAGCAAAACATATCATTTTGAGGAGTTCCGAGTGCTCTATGCCAGAAGGAGCTCTTGTAAAGAATTACCACCGCAATTCACAGACACCAGGTTTGATTGTCTTTTTTTTATACGTATACGCAATGAAAAAATTCCGGAAAAAGTATTAACTATTATAGTTACCGCAACTCTCCTGATTCACTGGTTGTGCAGACTGATACACGTATTTAGCTCGTAAGAGTTGTCATGCGTTTAGCTACGGCGATACGATCGTGAACATTTCTGTGTGATGAGAGGATAGAGAGAGATACCTCAGCAGCTGAATGGTTAAGCGACGACCGTCTAATCTCAAGGTTCCAGATTCAAATCCGTCCGCAGACAAGTGTGAAAATTTCAGCTGTAAGACAGACGAGAGAATCAGACGAATGAAGACAGGATATAATGAGGATCACGTTTTTTTCTGAACCTACTGAAAAAAATATACTTAATTCCGTTTATTGAAATAGTATAAATCTCTCTCCCTGTTGATGACACAATCATGATCATAACAAGAGCGAAACAACTTGGCTTCAAGCATGACACAGCCCTGAAGTAACAACTTGAGTGCTTGAATCCCGATTGTCATTCTTATTCTGTTAAGGATATTTCAATCTGGCTTCCTGTAAACTGGTTAAGATTCAACCTTGTTCAAACATTTCAGGCTTGATTTGCCAAGCTTGTTTCAAATTGGAATACTTGTCAAAGCAAGCTTGATTAAGTTTTGAGTCAGGTCAAAATTGCTATATGGGGTAGAAAGTCATCTTCAACTGATGAAAGGAAATGATAAACCACCATCGATTCACCTTTCCTAGAGATCTTCGGGTCATGAATCTGCTTCTGGGCAGAATGCATCATAATCAAGAATATAGAGCGACTAGTTAAGAAGTGTGAACTTTGGGTTGGGTTCTCGGTTGGTGTAGTGTTGTAATGTTAATGCGGTGGAATTTTTAGCAGTTGAAGAACTTCCTTTCAGCACCTGCAAATATTATTTCAGTTTCGCCTAACTCTTTTGCATTCAAAATTGTCCATATATTTCCATCTTACTACTTTTCAGGCTTACTACTAATTCACAGATCCGGTTCACTGCTACAAGTATCGGTGATATGATTCTGTGACACTATTTGTATAAGAATTTAGTGACATCATCTGCAGCAGTGAATCAGAACTGTGAACCTTGTACGCGCTAAACTATATTTGTTCCTTAAAATGTAAACTTCTGCTGCAGCAATAGAAAGGTAATTTTTTGTACTTTGTACGAAACTGATATACCAAAACATTGATATCATTGCAACAGTTTCTTCCTTTAGTTTAATATACATCATGGGAGAGTCTATGATTAAGTCAAATATTAAGACGTGTTGCTCTAGCGCGAGTGGTGTAAAATTATTATGGCTGAATTTTATTTTTAAAGATCTCAATTTATATTTTATTACTTTAAAAGATATGAATACAGACCAAACACTAATTTGCGTGAACACAAACCTTCTTTCAATCCTCCTCATTACATCCATTTTAGGATCTTTCTTTACGAACAATTAATTCTATCACAAGAATTGCAGTTCCCGAACAGAACTTTCAGACACTAGAATTAAATTCGAACAGGAATTAAATGATAATTTAGTTAAAACATTTCTTTAACTTTCTAATGATCAGTAACGTTTTATTTCTTAATGCGAACGGATGAGCTTAGTTTTTTATATTAATTTTCAGGTTCCAATGAATCGGATTTGAACCGGGTAGGCGGAAGAGTCCCCAATACCAACATGCATAGCGTGGAAGGTTCAAATCCCATCTGGATGCAAGCTTATGAGAATGAATGGTATAAGGAAGAGGATTCAGTCAGGTAAGTAAATTCCATGTGCAGGGGCGTATTTAAAGTAGGTCTGCCCCGTCCCAAAAATTCAGATTCTAAAAAATAGTATAATTTTAAGATGCAATTATATAATTTTACGTAAATTTCACACCCAGACAGAAACCAACTTCTAGATACGTGAAATGATAAACTGTGTACTTATGTCTACACGAAGTGGAAATAAGTGTAATCTTACCATAAAAACTATTACAACGTTTCTAATTAAACAAAAATATTTGAGTTTACATTTTATATAAATTTAGTTATAACACAAAGCAGAAATCACTTTTTAAGTGTCTACCTTTGGTGTTCGCACAATCCTTAAGACTGTGTGGCTAATCGTGAATTCATTAAGCAAGGACTTCACTGGGGAATGCACCACTTCTTTCTCCAAGGAGTTCTTCAGCCCGTGGGAAGGGTTATCTCTTCTTGCAGGCCATCTCCTCAAACGCAGTCTACCGTAGTCTATTGAGTTAAGGTTACTGGGAAGCCAATGAGCTGGAAAACCAAAGTCTGGCACATTCTTCTGAAGCTACTGCTGGTAGCCTTAGCCTTATGAGCTGGAGAAAGAGTCTCTACTGCTGGTCTTCAAACAGGACGTAGCTGTAATTCTTGGTACTGACTTCAACACCGTGCCCTGTAGTACCATTATCGTTACTCACGTACATCAGTGGTAGTAGCTTCACAGGCCACTCCTTACGAAACCATAACTCAGACATGATGATGGCGTATCAGGCAGGATTCTTGGAGCTTTCCCACAAACTTCTCGTATAAACCATCATTTTGGCGGTTGAAGGAGTCCTGAATACTGAAAAGCTTTACATCTGTGAAAAGAAACCTCCTATGTCAATTTGTCCATGCAACGCTGAAGGAGTTTCGATTTTATTTTCCTCTACTGTTTCAGATTATTTGGGCTGAAGAAACTACTTTTATTGCGCTCTAAGATCACTCTTGAGCACGCCGGACGTAGAAATGCTCGGCATAAGGTCACAAACCATCTCCTACTGTTTACAGACAGGATTTTGGCAAAATGCCTCTGCTTTCACCAGTTGACAAGTTGTCACACTGCACGGACGTCCGTATCTGGGATCGTCATCGATGGTTCGAATCTCGGTGAACCTGTCATTCGACTATTTGACAAACATTCGACTTATTTTCAGCTTTATTAGTGTTGAGAAAATCGTGGTAGCTGATTTTCCTATATTATAGAGTCGACATAATATTCATAATGATCTCATTTCATGGCTACTGTTTCACGAAGCGAAACAAAGAAATTAAAAACGTTTTATTCGTTAAGAGCAGTTCCATGGTAACCGGATTTTGAATTATAAGAAAGAGGACATTTGATTGTTTCCACTGAGTTCTAGATATGAACATACAAAAAGAAATGTAAAAATGAACAATATGCGATAACACAACTTTTGTTGAAAAACAAACAAAAAAAAAAAA
>JAGDQP010002267.1:0-48938 GCA_022664845.1 Lepisma saccharinum
CGATCACAGTGAGAGCTTCGGCTCTCCTCTCCCAACCCGTCTGGTCAGCGTGGGAGCAGTAGACCAACTCCTCCCTTCGGGGAGAGGCCTCATCCACTAGTGGATTGAATATGGCTGTGATTTATTATTATTATATATATATATATATCACATTACGGGACATTTTCCCCCTACAACATATGTATGGAAGCATTTCGTTTCAGAGAAATTGTTTCTATTTACTGAATACTAATCCTGAGCTCATCGAGCTGGGAGCTGTGATACAGGCCATTGTCAAATACTCCCCTACTTGTACAACATCACAGATGAACCGTTGTTTATAAACCGTTGTTAATCAATCTCTTTAGGCATTTTATGTATCAACTGTAAAGCCCTTTCATTAACAAATGTCTTTAGGCTTTCTACATACAGCATAATAAAAATGTTGATATTAATGATGTATTTGTGGTAGATAATGCGGGTATACTGCAGGCAATACACACTTCAAGTTTATTACCAGTCCAATTCTTGTAAAGTCTTTTATCTTGAGGTTTTAAAGAGCGTTGAGTTCGATTGTGGGGTTAAAAATTTTGAGCTCGCAAATCCAATATGGCTACAGCTCAATATTAAAAATTTAAACATTTTTCCCAGAATCGTCTAATAGTTCTGCAGCTGTTCCATTCTGTAAGACTTGCAGTGTTACGTTCTACTTAAATAATAAACTAATTAATCAATTAATAATTTATTAAATTAATAAATATTTATAATGTAATAATATTATAAATTAATTATTATTAATGTATAATTAATAGTCCAGGATAATTAAATAATTAAACTAAAAATGAAAGAAACTTCTCGAGTATACTGCATTTAATATTGTACTACAAAGTAAAAAATAATTATGTCGCTTGTGAGCCCCGAAGAAAAATAAACTTATATTCTGTTGTAGGTTAACATGTTTATTTATTTATTTATTATTGAACACAACAGGTTATGTACCTAGTTCAGGTGTTCATTGTACCGCATATGATACATTCTACAAGATACTGTATATATTCGTAGTTGATGTTTTGTGGTGACATTCTGTAAAAACAATTCGTTACTTTATATAACAATGAAATTCACTTCTATTTACATTAAATATGTCTAACTCTGGACATGTTAACTATCAGATTGATAAAAAGTGAGACATATAATCTCGGAGCGCACCGTAAAGGTTGAAGATCATAACTGGGTCTCCTCGAATTTATAGCTGACGAGCTTACATATATAACCTAGACCCTTGGAAATATAATTATATTTTTCCTTTTCACGTAATTTTAAATAGCGACTATGTTTGAAGTTTTATATATATAATTATTTTATTAATAACACTTTTTCCCAACTATTAAAAAATTTCCGAAACATTCCTGGAGAAACCTAGGCTGCCTGAGAATTCTCAGTAATTTGGCTAGTAAAAACCATCCATCATACAGTTTACAGGGAGCAAAAGAGAAACAGGGAGTTGGAGGAGATTTGAACACTGGTTGATCAATTAAAAGACCAACGTCGTACTTACTGCTCTAAATTTCCAGTTGAAAAAAAAACAATTATAGAGAGTCAGAAGTAAAGTTGTTCCCACTGCTTATGCCACATTTTAATCATTTTTGTAATTATCAATTAGGGTTCGGAATTCTTATTCATAATTGGCGGAAGCAAACTCTTGATCAAAATTCCATGCACCGCTACGATGAGAAACAGTTTTCTTAATCTGCGCCCACCTAATCGTACAAAAGTCTCTCAAATTTCCTTCATTACAATAAAACAACATGAAATACTTTAAATTGTGCGGAACTTTCCTGAGAATTCCTAGCTACGTTAACAAAATTTTTAAGTGTATGAGTCTAAAACGAAACATTTTAAGCAGTACTTCTGAATTTGTTTTTGACCTTCATTTCCTCACTTTTATTTATTTTACACACTTCCTTCCACGTTTATAATATTCCCAAATTACCTACATGTACCAATAATTGAAATGATGTTTGCGTAGTCTTCATGTTTCAATATCCGGAACAAAATTTGATTTTCACTTTTAACATATATTTGGTTGTTATTTCCCTTCCAAGATCTCTTTCCAATGTCGGGGAAAGTATGATTTGGAGTCAGTAAAATGGAAATATTCTCTCAAGTATAGCACATCCAAGTCGCCGATATTGGACAAAATCGACATCGTTCCACAACATGAGCCCCATAATGGATGACAAACATCTTGGTTAATATCGGTCAACGATATAGATCGACATCGATCATCGACGTTGCTCCATATCGGATTTCGACATAGCTCAATATCGGTCACTGACATTGTGAACATAATGTAATCCTGATTTTTTTACTTTTTTCTAAAAGGAATCCCACCTATAGGATCACCAACATAGACAAACCAACAAGAAATAATAAAACACGTTAGAAATTGTAAAACAAAGTTACTAGGGTTATGCAAAAAAAAAAGTATTTTTTCTGTAGCTAAAGTAACATAATTTTGCTGTGCTAATAGATTGTATAATTTGTCTACTATTGCTAGTTTGTTAATTTTTGATGTCATTATCATGCTAAAATTTGTTGATCTAATCTACTGTAATCATTTCACGTCTCTTCTGCTTTTAGATTCATTTTTTTTTTTTTTTTTTTTTTTTTTTTTTACATTTTTTGTTTGAAGAACCTAGAGTACAATAGCCATGATTACAATGAAACAGTTTCAAGTGATGGAAATTATGTAAAACAAATGTAAATAAATATAACATTAACTTATCCTCCTACTAAGTAGAACCTCTCTTAACAGCCACATGACCTCAAGAAAATACGCTATTTTCTACCGTTGAAACGAAACAAAAATGTAAATATCACCCGGTTCTGGCGGTGTGCGATAACCAGCATAAGTCTTGTTGGTTTGTGTATGTACTTACAGTGATCAAAGTATCCTTGGTAAAAGCACAATCAACTTTAACACTTTATTTGTCTATGTCCTTCCCTTAAAAGGACATGCTATTTCCGCACTTCAACATGTGCTCAAGCGGAGAACCGGAGACGCTCTCCCACCTGCTTTGACGATGTGGGGCTATATGGGTTCCTTCAGCGGCCAACGTGGCACGAATCATCCAGGCAATCTGATTCTCACTTGTCAGTCTAACACTCTAACCAATCGTTGATGACTTACTTCTTCAATGCATACGAAATTCAACTTATTTAGAAATACTGTACCAGAAATTCTTAGTTATAATCTTTTTCTTCTTTCTTTCTTCTCATCATGTGAATGTCCATTCCCATTGCCTTGAAACTAAGGGGCTAATTACGAAGGAAATTGTCATGTGAATTTCACGCGTTTACGCACACAATTAAACGAAATAAATTAACTTTCAGTTTCTCGGTTTGCAACTTGAAAAAAATATCTAATTAATGAGGAAATGGGATAGAGCAATACTTAAACAACAAGCAACTTCCTATTTTCATTGATTTTTATATATTTTTAATTTTACTGAAATAATATTCCTGGTACTGCGTACAGTGATAAACCAAAGATAATAATTTTATATTTTTCTGTGTCTCATTATCTCGATTGTTACTGAGCGTCTTCTCAAAACTAACGGTAGGTGACACTGCCATTTACTAATATCATGCTTCCTGTTGACGATTAGAGGAACTCATTGCGTCTGGCCGGATATTTACAGCTCGCTTATTTTCTAACAACAATAGGAAAGAAAAACAACATTTAATTATAATACCGGAGTCTTATTTAAAGACAAACAAGCTAAGTAATGGTTTTATTACAAACTAAACCAAAGCATCCACACAAAAACTCAAATGTTCATTTAACAGTATAGAAAGAAACAAAGTCATAGGGACGAATGGAGATTACTAAGCAATTTCCAGGATCTGCCAGTTTTAGAGTCAAATTCATAGATTTTCACACTGTTTCAAACCATGACCAATCCAACGGTTTATGGTTCATTTCTGTCTGATTGGAGTTATTAAGATCTTGTGGGGGAGACAAACAAACATAGAGATGGGTAATACTAAGCGATTGAAAAGGACCAGCCAGTTTTAGAGTCAATAATTTTCTTCATCGTTTCAGGCCATAGGAAATCCAACGGTGTATGGCTTATCTCTGTCAGACTTGTAGTTACTGAGATGCAGAAGGGGAACAAATGGAGAATACTTAGCAATTAAAAAGGACCTGTCGGTGTTAAAGTAAAAAAGATATAGAATCGAGTACCGAAAGTTTGCGGGCGAGAATTTCCCTATCTCTATTGACATATTGTCAAACTGCTGGGAATCTTGTTGATGGTTGAACAATAGTTGCTAGAATCATTTCACTTTCCGCCATCGTTAGTCTGTAACTTCTTAATTACTCGGAAACTCAGAGGGAAATTTCTCAAAGAGTATTTTCATCTTAAAACTTATCAAGAGATGTCATGTTGATACTCTTGGGCGAGAACTTTATTATTTTCTATTTACGTTTCAGATAAAAATAACTGAAAATGCACTTTTCCTCCAATTCAGAATTTAAAGATAAAACAAAAAATGTTACCTTTGTACCATCCGATAGCTGTCACGGCAGATGGTCCCAGCATCAGAACATCCACTAGAAAGTTTGAGTCCAGTAGACGAAGAGTCTCCCTCATGTGATAGCGGAGATTGTGGCGATCGACCTATCAATAAGATAGAGCGGAATTATATGATTAGAAGATCCAACCCCTAATTTTTTAAAAAGTATTTCACTATTTTTGTATTTTTTAAAAGTATTAAACTCGAACTATTCTACAGTGTAAAAATTGAAAACTAGTTGTCGATTAGTGTTGCGCACGAGACGAGACGACAGGGTCCTTGAAAAGTCTCATCTCGTCTCGAATGTCTCGAGAAATCCAAACAGAATTATTTAATTTGTGTCATGAATTACTCAATCGGAATTAGATATTTCCTTTGAAAATTCGTAACAGCGTTTATTACTTCAAAACAGTGCTATCCTACCAAGAGAAGGGAATACCTAAATTTTGTTTCTCTCTTCTTCAGGCACATTGAGATTAATTTGTCAAGTTCCTCTTTCAGCTTTGACAAGTATTTAAAAACATACATTTCCAGTATTAACTCCTGAACTTCTTCCTTCGAAAATTATTCGTTTCGTATTTATTTACGACTTTTCTTTTGTTACTTATATTCTAGCTACATTTTGAATTTTGAATTTTATTTATGGCCTTTAGGCATATAAGGCTCAGGCTGGTCTTGCTCCTTAACAAAGGTTTTACACATTAGCATTTTGGTACTTAAAATCGTTCTCTAGCTGCTGGAAATTTTTGTATAATAATAGTAAATATTAGAGATGGGCTGATTCCAAAATTTCTCAATACCAATACCACTACCAATCCAATACTGAATACCGATAGTTTTCTGACCTTCGATACTCGATACTTTCCTCACCAGTGTTATACAATATAAATAATATTTGCGATCATTCAAAGTAAATTTCAAATAGGCAAATTTCCTGTCCTTTAACTCCATGACTATTAAATTTTCTATTTTAATTTTTTACGCATTGTTTACTATTTGCTTTTATATAATTTTAGAAGGCATCTATTTAAAATTCGAGACAATATTGTTATCATTTTGTTCACTTCAATATATTTAACAAACTAAACCAACTGATAACATCACCATCTTAATGTGCAAGAACGTTTAATGACTGACAGGAATATCATAGGTTTTTGTTAGGAAACACGAGATTTTTCCATTCCATCAGGATCAAGTAGAGCCCTTGTTTTATTAATTTTATTCTTGCTGTGCTTAAACATCTCTCGGAGCTGTTGAGAGGTGGTAGGCACAAATATTTATTTTGTAATTGCCTCCTTTTTGATTAATTTGTGGGCAAGTCTTGCGTGTCAGACTATATATTCCTATTGCGTGCTAAACGCATGGATTTGAATGAAATACCCTCTTAGATGCTCGGCAAAGTAGATCCAATGCCACATGGTATTAAGAAAGCACTATATGACAGTTTTATGGTATTGTTTTGAAAAAATGAAATGAATAGAAAAAAAGAAAACGAAAGTGAACAAGAAAACATTGTTTTACTGCTTCTTTGCATTCCTATACTTGAGATTAATTATATGCACAGAAGCTCTGACAAAAGTAAAATTTATCAATTTCAATTTCTAGCCTATTGATATTTATATTCAACAATGATCTCTCTCTTCTCAACATATGAAACATGGTAACTCCTTCCTTTGAAGTACTTTTGTTTTGAAAACTCAAGAAACTTTGACTCTCAGATGTAAACAATAATGTTCTACCACATTCTTTTCAGATAAAGATATCAGTGTCAAAAAGATATAAAAGTACCGAAAAAGACTAGTATCCAGTTCATTATTTGAGGTATCGATCGATGTCGAGAACCCATCTCTAGTAAATATACAACACGTCCTTCTATTCATATAAAAAGTCAGATATATTTAGTTGTACATATAAATAGTTCTCCTTTATTTTCCTTATAGTGTTAACAAAAATAAAGTTTTGTACAATTTGGTGTCATTTCAAGTAGCCTCTGCTGAACTACCTTTGTATCGCAAGCTATATTTTCAACAGCTGGCAAAATTTCTAGGGAGCCATTTCTGACCGGAGTTTAGAATAATTTCCAAGAAACAACAGCTTTATAAGAAATACGGCATACCTGTCATTATGTAATAGCATAACGTTGTGTCTTTCTCCACTATTACATGTTATCAACACCTGAAACCAGTAGATCATTTCCCACGCTGTTTACTTCATTTCGTGGAATTTTTACGATGAATCCACTACATACCAAAAGCTTATTTTTAACTCACACATACATAGGCTATACGTATTTTCCAGTCATGATTACACTCTATTCCACAGAGTTTGATCAAAACCGTGACATTATGCGTCCCGGGGAAGGTCTGCTCGGGACGCGGGACTTTAGGGTCCAAACCGGGACAGTCCCGGGTAACCCGGGACGGTTGGTCAGCCAAGGCTATGATATCATATGAACTCTATCAAAGAGTTCGTGCACAGGTGAATTTAAGCCCAGATAGTCGTTTTCTAAGGAGAAGTCAAAGAGAACGTTCTTGACAGCTAAATTTAACTTTGCTGTAACAGACTATACTGAAGGGAATTCACTGCGATATTTGTAAGATAACTTCATCTATGTTGCAGCAAATCAGTGATGATGGCATTAAATCACAAATTCAGTCTGTAACAGTGCCAAATTGAGATATGAAAGGTTTCCCTTGGCATACTCAGCCAGTTGAGTCTTGAATGATGTGTCGAATTGAGGCCAGAAGCTTCACGCAAATCCTGCGGGGTTCAGACCAGAGATTGACATATCAGAGCCTCTCTACTGTCAAGATCAGTAGTACTTAAGTACTCTCATAAATCAGAATTTTAAATTACAAGTAGCTATACTGTATTGGAAGAGTGAGAACAGGGTATTCTAACTGATAATAAACATTTGCTGTTAAGATCTGCAAAACACCATAATTATGTGGCTCGTTGGTTGTGGAGGGTGTGGGTGGAACTCGAAATGAAGCCACTTCCACGTGATGATTTCTTGGTCATTTTTAGGTAGATTTCGAAGAAAATATACCTATTGAGATCGGTACGATATGAAAGTGTATATTTATTTTTTTATATATATATATATATATATATATATATATATATTAACACGCTAGCGGCCATAATTTTGAAGATATTTGAACCAAATTTTTATATGTTGTTTCTAGGCTTAATAGCTCAGTTAAGTTCGTTAATGAGCAAAATCGGTCGCCATCTTGGATCCAAAATGGCCGCCGAACCCATTGTTGTATAGAATACACAGCCTAAACCGCTGGGGCTATTGAAATCAAATTTGGCATAAAGGTACAACATCACGTTTTGATTATGAAAATGTTACCTAATGAGTTCAAAGACGCCATCTTGGATCCAAAATGGCGGACCTAAAAATCCATTTTCCACACTGTTTGAGCTAGAGATACGAAATTTGGCATAAAGGTGCATTATGACGAGTAGCTTAGGGAAATATCACAACATTTGGGAAAAGTCGCCATCTTGGATCCAAAATGACCGCCCAAAATCCCATTTTGCACACCGTTTGAGCTGGATAAATGAAATTTTACTTGAAGTTGTACTATCACAAGTAGGTCACGACAAAATAAGAAAACTTTCAAAAAGTCGTCAACTTGGATCCAAAATGGCCGCCCCAAAAACCAAATTTCCAAATCATTGAAGGTAGAGAAACGAAATTTTCAATGAAGGTGTATGACCAAGAGTAGGTTACAATAAATGGGGCAAATCTTCCCTTTGGGGGCGCAGCCAACCGTGGGAGGGTGAAAATGTACTCCGTGGTGGTGTAGTGCTGCAGGGAGATTTTGGTTAAGATAAAGGAGGCGCATCCTCTCAAAAGCACTGAAGTTGGGGGGCGAGCCCCGGCTCCCAGCGAAACTTCGAAATCTACCTCAGCCTGTAGGCCTACCGAAAGGGATTTTTATATTTCGAAATAGGCGAAAAGCTGACAAGAATAAATTGTTGAAGAGCTGACAAGAGTTCACAAGAATGAGATCGTCAGAGTATATGATTAGACGAATATCAGTTTGTAATTTACACGTAAACAAAAATGTATACTTTGTAAATTGTAATTGTATGACAATTTATGCACTTGATAAAAAAAAATCATGAGAATTCACATTTTATTGGTAAAAATTGAATGTCTTGGTCACATAGTGCGACCGGTAAACAGTGATATAAAAATTACGTTGATATTTGTTTAGTTTATGTCGCTCATGTAATTCACATCAAAATCTATAGAATTTCGATCAAAGTATGTTAAGTAATGTAATTAAAATTGCTCATTGTAGAACTATGCATTAAATCCTATTACTTTATTATTAATTATATTGAACAATATTTTGTAAATACCCACATTAGTAGAGTTAAATAATTATTATCTCATTATTACTGAGTGATGAGTTGACGGAGGAGAGTGCTTTGTCATAATGTGAAGGTGGGAAGGGGAGAAGGACGCGAGGGGGCGGGACGCTGGAAGTCATGGGCCTAGGGAACCTAGACGCATAAATCCTGCCCTGAACTTGACATATTACAATTTCCGGAGTGGTTACTATTATGATGTACGATTTTTTTTTTTTTGATCGCCGATTTTTTTTCCGCCTGGCCGTCTTACTGCTGACTAGAGAGCGCCACTCGTAGCAGAATATTCGTGCCATCTGTTGCCCGAGCAAAGTACTAAGTGATACAGGTCTATGGAGGTGCCGTTGAGAGAATAATGAACACCTTTACAAAGGTATTGGTGAAGAAATTACTTGGTAAAGATTTAGTTGCCAGATTATTGAAATATCTCATAAAATGCCCTTACTAATAGGACACAATTGTACGTACAATCATGTTGAAAATCATACAAACTGCTGAATTCTTCCTTCTTCTTTGGATTCACAAATGTAGAAGGAAATTTGTGTTTTTTTCTGACTGTACCTAGCATTTGTTTTACTTGTTTATAGCTGGTAAACCATTTATCTAAACCTCCCTTACAAGAAGAACGGAGAAAGTATAAGCTATGAGTTGTAGTACATTATTTTCATATCTTCTTTTGTTCTTTATTCCCAACATCACTGTCTGTTCCGTCTTCACTATTAAAACAGAAACTATGATCTACATCTTCATCAGCTTCCTCTACAGAGGAAAGATTATCTAGGCTTATTTCATTTTCAAGCATCTGCCTGATTCTCTCAGTTCTAGCTGCATAACTTTCGACCGTTTTGAACACACACTCTATGCACGAAGTGCAAAGAAAGAACAACGTGTAGTAAACAGATTCAAAACTTAAGATTGAATGATTTATGAAATTTGTTCAAATGACAGCGATAAGCAGTTGGTCTTCGCTCTAAAATAGTGCAAACGTAGCTTCATCTGCAATAAAAACTCTATATAAAGACTCAATTTGTATATAAAGGTTAACGACCAGGAAAGAGCTACGTCATTAGAAACGTCGGGTCTGTCAAGCCCAAGGTCCAGAAAACTCTCCCCTCATCCGGCAATTTATAGCTGAGAAAGAGAACTAGCTACGTGGAATTAAAGAACTATATGAATTTGAAAGGTAGAGAAAGAATGAGTCATACGCAGAGTTCCCAGATAGTACTGTGTCAAAATGAGAATTGATCTGGGTCTGACAGACCCATCGTTACCACTGCAGGGTTAATATAGCAAGTACTAGAATAAAGGCAATTGTATCAGTTCCATATTACCTTCAATCCTGCAGCAAGGAAATGAGGCATAATGTATTTAATTACATCAATGGAATTTATGTGATTGTAAAAGACATTAGGAGTTACCCTTTAAATGTTTTAAGACTTGCGGATATATATATAATACATCCTTACAGGTGTTCACCAGCCATCCTTTTCACCAGTTATTTCCTTTCCTTCCACTATTTAATTATGGGTACAGAGAAAGACATGTTTAATGGCTCTAGGAAATATAAGTGTCATTGTTGTTCAGGTAATATTTGATCGTAATATTATGGTTGTATCAAAAATATATGATCAATAGCATGATGTGCAAAAAATGATTTATACTTACTAGTAAATTTATACACGGTATGAAATTACCAACACTTGTACGGGTATAGAGATATTATTAACCTATTATTTTCACTACCTCACAAAGCTGAATCTACCCAGTCGAAACGTACGACCTTGTTCAAATTGTACTAATTGCCCAAGTACACATTGTTGCCAGCTTTGAAACGTGTTGTATAGCATAGCACACATTACCACAGTCTCTCACAGTGACACTTAAGTTAACAAACAGCTTAACACATGTCTGCTGAAACCATTCCGCTGGAGTCGAACCCGTGACCTCTCGAATGCTACGCCAACGCTCTACCACTGAGCTACGGTGCCTCGGTACTAAGGAATATATGTATCATTACTTTATTCTAATTCAAGGGGCGTGGAATTGTATAGCGTTCAAACAATCTTCCAGTTGTATCTTCAGCCCGTTTATTTACTTTGTTGTACAATTATGCATCTAACCTTCCAAAATTATATTTTATCAACAAAAGTGTGGCTAGATACATAACAACTAAGTACGAGAACATAGAGAAAGTACACAAGTTTAAATACTTCATCTACCGATGCTGTAAGAATAATGAAATCACAACAACTTGGGTAGGTATGCAATGTAGCTCGGATGGGGGAGGGGGAAATTATATTCCATCTTGGTTGGAAAGCCGGAGGGGAAGAGACCTGTGGGAAGACCGAGATGACGTTGGGAGGACAATATAAGAGATCTTCGTGAAGTATTTGTAATTGCAATGAGGGAAGGTAGTCGACAAGCCTCTTGCGAAGGTGTCATCCCGACATTCGCCTAGTGTGGCTGAGGACAAACCTAGACAAAAATGTCACGATGGCCGACCTCTAAATTCGCACCTCCGCATTGCCGCTCCTAAGTCCAGTGCGCTACCGCCTGGACCATGAAGCAGGGGTGTAACTACTATGTCGCAAAAGCCCGCAAAGCGGGGAGCCCTTCACAATAGCCTCTCAGTGGACCGAATCGAACTTCGGCCATGGGTATTCTCTTGCGGGGTGCGGACCTAATATGTAGTTACACCTCTGCCATGAAGCCTAGGTAAAAAGCTCTTGCTAGCGTATCTCAAGATAGAAACTAGAAAACTGTCTAAAGAGATACAAGAGGTGGGTTGCAAGAGTGGCAAGCATATAAGTTTATATTAACAGAGCTTTTATTTAACTTGCCCAAGTCATCTGTAATCTTCTTCCCATATGTGGATTACAAGGACAATAAATATAGCTTCTCAATAATCAATATATTGTAACAGTAATGTAATTTTTAATATCTTGGTTCTAAAATTACTATAAAACAACCAGCAACAAAATTTCTTGGATAGCAACACTTCAAGCGAGAGGCGAAAAGTAGTAACACATCTGTGCGTCTTTATTGTTTTGGCATGGTTCATCGGTTGTTCCAAAACTTGCCACGTCTATTCATATTCTGGTCGGCTTATAACTAACGTAACTCTTTTGTA
The DNA here is from genome assembly GCA_022664845.1 of Lepisma saccharinum. Classification (NCBI taxonomy): domain Eukaryota; kingdom Metazoa; phylum Arthropoda; class Insecta; order Zygentoma; family Lepismatidae; genus Lepisma; species Lepisma saccharinum. Next base: position 12,080 of record JAGDQP010002267.1, read on the forward strand.
TTGGCATTTCATTTTTGTCAGTGTACAATTTCTAATGGTGAAAAGAGGCTTAAAAGGGAATAAATGTAGGTAAAAAGCGAAAGAGTTCAGATTTTATTCTGGTTAGTACACAACAAGGACAGGTTGTATTAGTTCAACATTTTTCGGTGTCTCATGGTGACCACCGCTCTTTTGTGTGTTAAATCAACATAAGAAACTGTGTTGATTTTGATGATTCAGCACAATTGAATCAGAAATTGTTAAAAGAGGATATATGATATGCTATTCTAATGGCACATATCCCCCTTTTAACAATGACCAATTCAACTGATTGCTGTAATGATAAAACAGAACATTTTAATGCCACTTTTAAAGTTCGAAATAATTTATGTTTGAGCAACATTGGTTGAGAATATGTAGATTGTCTTTTATTATCATAGCAATAACTATAAACAGTCTTATAGTTACGTTTGAGTTGGCTTATGCATTAGCACGCATAACTCAGGTTTTTATTTATCGGTAAACTGGGATATGTTGAAGTTGAAAATATAATGAGTAACTTTTGGTATATTGTGTTGAACATTAGCATATCGAATATCGATTGAACTAATCTAAAAGAGAAACTGTATGTGCAGAAATAAAGCGAACCTCATCACGATACCATTGCATGTGAGTTAACTTAATGGTAGATTACAATTCTACAAATAAAGAATACGTATGGTACATTTTTAATTTATTGAATTAAGATTATGAAAGTGTACATGTTCTGATTATTTGTAACTTGGCTAATAAACACACGACATATTTCTATATCACAGTGAAAGTATATATACTAAAATTATCTATACAACATTCAAGTTACCGCATTGATGTGTTGTCAATTCAAATTCAGCACAATTAAGGCTGTCATACTAGCACTATCGCAATGTTAAATCACACAACAAAGGCTCTTGGTTTAACAAAAAAGTCATGGTTTTCGCCCTGAGACATCGATGTGTTGAATTAACACAGCCTTTTTTTGTAGTGATTTTGAATTGTATTCATGGCTTTTAGGCATCTAAGGTTCAGGCTGGGAGGAAGGATTTGGGAAGGTGTCGACCAAGGCCCATGTTGAAGGTGCCGTCCCGATACTTGGCTGATGTAACTGAGGAAAAACCCTGGGAAAACCTCAGTCCGGATGGTGTGCTGCTGGGATCGAACCTACGACCTTCCGAATGGTACACCAACCACTGACCCACAGCGGCTTGGTATTTTGTGTAGTGTACTAACCCATATGAAGGATTCTCAAGAAGGTATATTCTGCTATTTTCTTCATTCCTATAATAATTAGTACATTTACAAGTTTCTTCCATAAAATCGATTTTTCAATTCATCGTGCTTAACAGGAAAATATCAAATAAAATAAAAATAAATTTTATGTATTTTAAAAACAAAAAGAAAAGTCTGTTTTTAAAAATGTTTAGGTGCTGAAGATAATCTAACTAATTTTTTTGCAATCATCAGAGAAAGTAGTTTATAAACAGATATTTTCGTTAACAAGAATAAAATACTTCAAAATAAAAAGTAATTCAATTGAAGAGTTCATAGCAGAAATCGAACAAGATTCATTTTTTTTTTTTTTGACATAGTGCCATTTTGCTGTTAGCTGCCACTGTCTTTATCTGGTTACAAAATACATGATCTGGAACATATTACATGAAAGGCAAAGATGGACTACTTTAAACCAAATTCTAACACTGCGTTAAGTGAATCAAAGTGAAGCTACATAATAATTTACTATTGACACGTTAATGTGTGGAGGTTTGGGATACACGTTATGTGCATCCGTCAAAAATTACATTATAGGAAATCAAGAAAAGCGTAAGTAGCGCATTTTACCAACGACACGACATCAATTAGATATAAGTCTTAAATCATATCGAGAAAACGTCACTTTAGTACAAGCACATAAGTTAATCATTAGTAAAGCAACATTTATCAGGTATTCTACAAATTCACAAGTTTGATAGTTTTAAGATTGAGAGGATAGGCATTGAAATCAGTTTGTTGTGCAAATCCTGATACATCATAATTATATCCTCAAGCACAATAGTTATCTTACTTATCGACTGTGATAGAAGAATAAACTTCTGTTGTTAAGTGTTCTTCTACTTCACAGTTTGGAGCTTTGTTACATTTTTCGAAAACAATTTCGGAACGGTTTCGGCTATCCATGTGCAGACGTACATAATTCTAGAAAGACACGTAAAAATAATTAAATAGTTCAACTCCACATATACTCACCGAAACTATTTTCTTCTGAATTATGATATAGTGTTTCGGTTGAACATTGCTGCTTATTTATGAACTTAATTTCATCTCCTTAATCTTCAAAGAATTATTTTAAGTAATACTCTATATTTTAAAAAAATATATCCCTCTTTTTATGCAACCGCGCATGGAAGTTTCTTTCGCAAAACTCAAACATGTTTAGAACCTGTTATTTTGGAATTACACAAATCTTCCTTCAGAATTTCTTGCCCCAAATTTCAATACTTGAACTTTCAACTTAAAACGCAACCACACTTCACCATTCTCGTTTAACTTTTTTTTTTCAAACGTGCCCTATTTCTTCCCTTTTTCATTCATAATTATTAATAAGGCTGTGACATTCTTTACCATGATTTCTAAAAATACACAACACACACATAGTAACCAAAAACATTATCCCATCTCGTTTTCATTAAGCTTATGTTTTGTGTCTTCAAATTTCAAGAAGTTGATTCCCAGTCTGGAATCCTACGCGGAACTCTAACTCTGTCTCATGGCCTGACATCTGTGACCACTTGACCACTGCGGTCGTGTATTACCCTATACTGCACTGTTTACATGATTAATCATTGCCATCTAGGGTTGCAATGACATTTTCTCTGACTGATAACAAATAAATAATTAACTAACTCTATGGCTTATGGAACTCGCAAGTTCATCGCCGCAGTAACAAACGTTCGCCATTGGATTCTATCCTGGGCAGTATCAAGCCAGTTTTCATCACGAACACCTACTTCTCGAAGATCTCTTCTAATATTGTCCTCCCAACGACGTCTCGGTCTTCCCAATGGCCTCTTTCCATCGGTACAAATAAAAAATCGTTGAATTCATGCCAGTTCGGAGAATAGCTCTGACCCCTGTTGGTTATGCAACCATCGTTTTTACAAAAAAATCACTCGGCAAATGGAATCTGTTTGAGTTATCGACTTGGCTCAAACGAACGATCGTTACCTGCTGAAAGTTGACAAGATCATGCACATTTCGGCCTACCTTTACTTCAGAGCATTTCTGGGAATCCCTTAATTCCTTTGGGGAATTCTCAGTTCCTTGCGCAGCCATTGCACAATTCCGAAATATGCATTTTTGGATAGAGCAGGTTGGAAGTCTTTTGGGGGTACCTTGTCGCCGCAGTTCTACTGTTAATGGTAATGGAAATATCAAGCTCTAAATTTCATTTCCCTACGCTTTCGGGAGCGTGTAGCTCCGAAACTAAGCGGAATTCGACAAATTACAAACTCTTTTTATTTTCATGAGAACGTTTCGTTCCTAGAGTTTTGACAATGAATTTCTGTCCACCCTGTATATGCAGCTAATTTCGGATCTATCAAACTGTAAGCCCGATTTCGATGCTTGAACTTGTATTTGAAACCTCTTATCATACTAAGACACAGAAAAAAATGGGTCAGTCGAACCTCCCTGGGACCCCCTTGGACAGTTTAAAAAAAAAATCAGAATTTTATATTCTGGTGATAGCACTGACCCCAGACTATATAGGCGGCCGAAACTTCCGGAATAGGAATCTACGCTTTAATACCTTTCAAACGATGTATGACACGTCAAAATCGGTGAAAGTGTCAAAACTTATGACTTTTTTAGTCCAATCACAGAATTTTCAAAAATGATAGAAAAGGGTCTCTGTCATTCTGTATGTCTTCTTGCTTTAGCAAAAAATGGTTGGTACCAGGGGGGTTGGGGGATCAATTGCAGGCCTCGCAGAGACAAATTGATGCTTATCGAGGCTCCCCGGGGACCTCGTGCTTATTTTTTTATAGGAGTTACAGATACAGAGCCTACCATGGTCCAAGATCGACCTTTTGTATGAAGACTATGCACTTTTATTTTAATATGCAGACTTATAAAATAAGTGATATCAGTACAAGAATCTCTTCGGGGTAAAGGGAAGAGTGACGCAAGAATTGTACTCACAAAAGAAGTGATATCCATTCTACGAGTACTTTCTTTGTGTCACTATGGGGTAAGTGAGGATACCAAGTCTCTTAATTTTATTAGAAAGGAAACACTTCCACCATAGTGAGACAAAGAAAGTCACTCGCAAAATGGATATCACTTCTTTTGTGCTTAAAATTCTTGCATCATTCTTCCCTTTACCCCGAAGGGGTTCTTGTACTGATAGATTAATCAGCTGCGTAAGATCCATTCACTTTGCATTGTTTTTCGGTGCTGAGGTTGTATTTTCAGTTAGTGCCCTTCTTACTACGCGTTAGTGATTTATTTTAGTTTGTTGTTATTAATATTACTTCTTTTTTAAAAAAAATACGATATTTCATTCAATTAATAGAATATTATTAATACCTGTACTGATTAATTTCAAATAAATGAGGGGTCTGAGAAAAAAATGGCGTATCCAGTTGCTGAAAGACGATACTGAATTTTTCCACTCAAATCTTCGGAACTTATTTTTTCTCTACTTCTCTGTGCTTATGCACAACTGTTCAGCATACTCAACCACCATCATACTTTGTCAGAAGACAGAGTAATATACTACAAATACAAACAGGTAGGGGCTCTACCTTTTTCTTGCAGATTTTGAGGGATACGCCGTTTTACCACTAAGCACATCAAATGAAACTGGATTTAACATCATGTGAATGGATCAAGATATAACAAGATCAAGAAATGTAATATTTCATCATAAGGGAAATTTTGTTATTTCACTTGAGAAATAACTTACCAAGTAGTAATGGAGGAGCGCCTAAACCAAGATAGCGCATGCGCCATGCATCTTGTAGCAGTTGCAATCTTGCCTGTTTTCGCCATTTGGCACGACGATTTTGGAACCATACCTGAAAGATAATTAAATAAAATTGCTTATCATGAAATAATTCGCGCAATATTTTACTTCCTAGAAAAGTAGTTGGTAGGTGCAAGACAAGTGATATTTCTCTAAAATGTTGTCATGACTGCATTTACTAATACAACAATGGACGAATGGACGAAAAATGCACATTGTGAATAATTGTTTCAAGCGATGAATGGCATTATCCTCGTTTTCATTGTATGTAGTAAGTTCAATATACAAAATAAATAAACAAGATTAAGTTTATCATGAACAACCGTATAAACTTATAGAACGGTCCTGAAATTTTTCAGACAAATTTTAACTTTTCCCTCATGTTGACCTTTGATGAGACACTACATTATTTGAAACTAAAGGAGCATTTTTCAAGTAGTGACTATCACAGATGTTCCAGGTTTGAAACTGCTCAGTCCGGCTAATACTGAAGCGCGTACGGCAAGATCATGTTGGATGACAGCCAGTCAAGATCTAGTGAGTAGGTACCATCCTGGCATTTACCTGGTATGACTGAGGAAAACCCTGAAAAAACCTCAGTCAGTATGGGAGCCACTGGTATCATTCCCAGAACCTTCCGATTACTAAGTCGTCGTTGTACTAACTGAAGTACGGCCGCACGATAACTCAATTTCTATTCTCTATTTCATATTTTCCTTTCGTTTATTATTATTATTATCATCATTATGATGATGAGAAATCTACCTATTGATTGGTATGATAAATACGCTAACTTTTAACGTCTAATTAAACATTTGAACAAGGAAGCAAAAATAAATTATTTTAAAACTCTTGAAAACAGCTTATTTAGCAACCCGAAATTGCCTTAGTAAAGTTTTAGTAATAAAAAAATAGTAAAAAAAAGGAATTAAGTAAGTTTACATAAAATTACATTATTTTACTTTCACCTATGGTGTGTATAAAGTAACAGATCCAGTTTACGACAATAACAACACCATAGTTATTCCTCAGATTACTATCGAAGATGTTACAAAGCGATACAGGAATGAAAGCTTTTCCAAGTATTGGTGCACATACAATTTCTATAATATGTTATCAAAGCATGTAACAATTATCTAGCTCCTATATTAGTTAAAATCTTAAACAAGTCATTAAAAACCGGCCATCAACGGAAAGAAGCTTTGGTCATACCAATACACAAGTGAGGTGGCAAATCTAGTATAGAAACTATAAATTAGCCCATATCTATTCTAAATAGTTTTGCCAGGATGTTGTAGTCAATGACTGCTGAGCATATACAATTAATTTGAAACATATTACATTAAAATCAACATAGCTTTCAAGCAGATAAATCTACAATTACCAATCTATGCCGAACTCGAAATTTAATACAGCATGGTATGTTTGGTAGAGTTCAGTGTGATGTAATTAAGTTTGATTTATCTAAAGCATTTGATTCAATCAACCACTCCATTTTGTTACACAAATTTACATTAATAGATCTTTGCCCCCAATATGTAAATTGGTTCAATAGTTATCTGACCAATGGAACTTTTGAGGTAAAAAGAACAACATATAACCTTTCTCTGCTCATTTAGTGAACGGAATTCCTCAAGACTCACCTTTAAGGCCTGTATTTTTCAATGTTTTCGTCAATGATATAGGACAAGGATTTCTTATTCTACGCTAATGCTGTATGTCGCTGATTTAAAACTCATAAGTAAAATACATACTAAACAGGATATCGACATTCTTCAGGAGGATATAATACAAATTGAACATTTGTATTATTATATAAAATATTGGTAAGGTCAAAAGTTAAATATGCTTCCATAATCTGGTACTTTACTACGAGAATAGAAGCAGTCCAAAAATATATTATCACATTTTTATGTTTTAAGTTCAAACTAAGATATTATTCTCATAGCTATGAGTATTGGTGCAATTACTTAACGCTAGAAAACTCTTCTACAAAAGAACGGTCTGAGCCGAAGTTGCCTAAAGGCATTAAAATTAAATTCAAATTTCTTCTAAATAATTGACAATTTGCTAAGTTATAAAATTAATTGTACGTATTTCTTAGAACGGTTAAGAATTCATGTTCCGTTATGCACCAAACGAGATTTTACAATTTTGTTGCTACCAATTGTGTTACAGGCGGTCTTCTGTATAGGCTGGCGAAAGTCTACAGGGTGTCCCCAAAATAATGGTGCAAACTTCGGGAGGTTATTATTTGCTTCAAAACAAGGATAAAGTTCCTTTAAAGAAACTCAAAATTGAACGTAGTTTCGCAAATGCAGGCGCTGAAAGTCCTGTCGCCATCGTCACAAATGGCATCATAACCCGACACATAATGACGTAAGCGGTGTCGACTCAGCAAAAGACACTCGAAGTACTACCTGATACATCTATTTAAGCAATGTTTTTGATTGAGAGTCCTGCATGGACAGGTTTCGCAACTTAAGATTTCATTGTTAAGGAATTAAATTGTTTAATAGTGCAAGCATAGAAATCTCCTCTAATCTGTACTTGTCAATCTTAAGGATAAAATTGGGTACTACTTCGGTTGTGATTTGCTAGGCCGATACCGCTTACAACATTACTTATCTAGATATGACGTCATTTGTGACGATTATTCTCTAACTTCGAGCGTCTGTAGATACGAAACTAATCAGATTTAGAAATGTCTTCAAATAAACTTGTTTCTTCTTTTCTTGCGTAATCACCTCCCGAAGTTTGACCCATTATTTCAGGGACACCCGGTATATTCAGTATTTATAAATCATATTTTCGTCAATATTGTCTATCTCCGTCAATGTATTCTTTTATTATATTTTATCTTGAGAACTTTATTTAATGTGTTTATAATTTACGTGAATGTTTTTTTAAAGTAACTATTGTATTGTACATTATTCTATCATCATCATCATCATATTCAGTAGTTTTCAATCCGCTGCTGGATGAAGATCTCCCCTTTTCTTTCCACAATCTCGGTCTGCTGCTATCCTCATCCATTTAGCTCCTGAAAAACGCTTGATTTCATCTACCCATCCTGCATTTGCACGTAATCTCTGTCGTTGATTTCCTCGAGGAATCCAATGTAGTACATTCGTCGTCCATCTCTCATCTGTTCGTCTAGCCATGTGACGTCTCATCTCCAATTGATCTTCTTCGCAGTCATGGTTACATCTTCTACTTTTGTTTGTGCGCAAATCCATTCATTTGTCTTCCTGTCCCTCCTAGTTATTCCTAACATGCATCTATCCATTGCTCTTGTTGTTTGCGCATTCAATGTCCAAATTTCACAGCCGTACATCATCACAGGTAAGACACATTGATTATAAACTTACGCTGCAGACAGATTGGTAGTTTGTTTTGAAAATAAAGTGTAGCCTTCCAAACGAACTCCACGCCATTTTACATCTTCTATTTATTTCATCCGTCAACTTGACATTCGATGTTTTGAGCTGACCTAGGTAAACATACTTATCAACTATGCCTATTAGCTCTCCGTTAATCATTATTACCTTCTTTGCAGCATGTTGATTGTACATTACTTTTGTTTTACTTAAATTCATTTTAAGGCATAGTTTCGAACTCTCATTACACAGTTCTTCCACTCTGGTTTGTAGTTCTTCTGCACTTATAAGGAAACAGTAGTATATCATCAGCGAACCGTAGGTGATAAATATATTCGCCATTAATTTTTATTCTAACTTTGTCCCAGTTTAAAATTTGGAACACTCCTCCCAGGACAGCTGAAAATAAATTTGGAAAAATTGAATCTCCTTGCTATATCCCTTTCGAAACTTTAAATTTCTCACTCTCTTGATGTTGTCTAATGACAGATGTGGCAGTCGAGTAAATGTTTCGCAGTAACGTGATGTATGTACTTTCGATGCCTCGATGTTTAAGTGATTTAAGGAAACCGAATCGATTATTTTTTCAAAATCTATAAATCTCAAACATATTGGAAATTCATATTCATTAATCATTTCCATTACTTCATTCAATTCTTGTATGTGGTCTATTGTGCTAAATCCACGACGAAATACGGTTTGTTCCCTTCCCTGGTTAAAATACAAGTCCCGTTCAATACGATTCAAAATAACTTTGGCGAACATTTTGTATAGAACTGACAGTAAACTAATTGGTCTGTAGTTTTCGAAGCGTTCTTTGTCCCCTTTCTTGTGCAACAAAATAATAATAGCATTATTCCACCTTGACGGTATTTCTGACTTCCTCAGGCACATCGAGAATGATTTAGCAAGTTCCTCTTTCACCTTTTCACCTCCCCATTTCAACATCTCTGCTGTGTGTCGATCTTCTCCTGGCGATTTTCTGTTCTTCATCCCTCGATGTATTTTATGCAGTTCTTCTTTCATTACGTTTGGAACTTCTACATCATTTTCTTCTGAATCATTTCCTAGTACTTCTTCGGAGTAGTAGGTTTACAATTTTCAATTTCTCTTTAGAAATTTTCAAATACTTCTATAATTTCTTTCTTATTTCGTGTTACGGTCCCGTCTGGTGTCTTAACTGCACATATTTGCTTTTCGTCTATCATGAGCTACAGTTTGGTTTTCTTCAGGCTCCTGTTTTCCTCTATTGTATCTCTAACAAGATTACCGTTGTATCTTCGTACATCCTCTCTTATTCTCTTCCTTACGGCTTTATTTAGTTCTATGTACTCGATCCTCTTTATAAACTTTTATTCTTCTTTTATTTTCCTTCTTTTCGTCATCAAGAATTTAGTTTCTTCTGAGATTTTGCTCTCTTTTTTTTCTGTTTGATGCCTGCTATTACCTTGGCTGTTTCTATGATTATTTCAGTCAGCATTGATGTGCTCTGTTGATTTCAGTCAGTGTTCTATTGATGTTGATTTCAGTCAGTGCTAGTCAGCCTCTAACTTTCCCAAGGCGCTGAATCTGTTTCTTAGTTCTATCTCGAATATCTGTCTGTGTTTTCCAAGATTTTCCAGGTCTAAAACTCCCAGTTTTCCTCTGATAAGCTTATTTCTCTCAAGTCTAGTATTTATTTTAGTTTCAGCTTATATCTCACCATCCTATTTATATGATCACTCGAGATTTCGAAACTGTTCTGAACAGTCACGACTGTTCATTCTGTTTTCTTCTGAGAATTCTACTAACTTCTCTCCTCTCTTGTTTCTTTTGCCAAATCTAAAGTTTCCCACTTTGATGCCACTGCTCTGCTTAGTTCCTACGTTCGCATTGAAGTCTCCCATTACAATTTTGTAATGCAATTTGCTACTATCCAAAATCTTCTGTATCTCCGCGTATAGGTCTTCGATTTCCTCCTCCGAATGTGATGTTGTTGGAGCATACACTTGTATAACTTCCATCCTGTATCTGTTGTTTATCTTTATTACTAATCGTGCGATTCTAATTGAAATTCCTTCAATTTCTGTGATCCGTGACTTCAGGTCTTTATTAATTATAAAGCCAACGCCTGTCGGTTTGCCATTTTCTGTTCCTTTGAAGTACAACGTGTGTCCTGATGGTAATTCCAATTGTTCTTCTTTCTTCCTCCACCCTTCTGATAGTCCCGTGATGTCCCACTTAATCTTCTTAAGATCATTCTGCAAGTCTGTCCTCTCCTGCAAGTGACTGACAGTTGAGAGTTGCCACGTATAGGTCCGTTCGAATTTCTGTGTCGGTGTCCTGGCAGGTCCAAACCCGGGAATTTTGACCCTCTGACTTACTGTAGGACTCCTGGAGGAGTCAGTTGTTCATGCCGTGGATCATATTTAACATTTCGATATAATTTAGGCCTACAACAGTCAAGCGTGATATGCGTTCACAAAATTTGCATATTGCTTCGTTACTTTATTAACTATGGTCCAGAATGAGTCGAGGTTGGGACTGACGAACCATGATTCAGTGGTAGAGCGTTGGCTTAGCATTTGGAAGGTCGTGGGTTCAATCCCACTGGCTGACCATCCTGACTCGTTTTTTTTTTCAAAAATTTCCTTAGTCAGATTAGGTAAATGCGGAGATAATACCTTCAACTTAGGCTCTTGCCGACGCCTTCCTGTATTCTTTTCTCTCCCCTATCCCGGTCTTAGCCTTAGGTGCCTGAAGGTCATAAATAAAATATAAAATTGATATTACCTACAGAGGCTTGATGTACAGAAAAAAATCGGAAGTTGCCTCCATTTCATCTTTGGATAAAATATAAAAGTTCAATTTGAGTCGCTGTTCGTAATAAATCAAGAGTGGATCCTGGTGGATCGAGGTACGTCATGTGGAGGTTGATTCGCGACCCACTGATCCACACTTAAACGTGATCCACTTGGCCCACCGACCCACACTTAGAACGTGACTCACTTTACCACGATCCACTGACCCACTAAATGTCTGGTTTACTTCTATTGTGGCAGACATGGTTTGTGCTGTGTGTGTGTGTGTTCTAACCCGGATTGTAAAAGATGTGAGGAAGTACAAAAAGGACGCTATTGCATTTGAATAATCAAAAGATCACAACATTGAGGAAGTGGGGGAATACGCTGAGTTGTCCCACGAAATATTTGTTTAGGAAGTGGAAGTAAACGCTTTGGACATCATACTTCGTGAGAGCTGTAGTCAAAAAACAGTACTCACGGACATGAACCGCCGCTAGAGTCATATATAATGCCCACTAATCGTTTCCCCACAAGGAATCAATTGAGGGGCTTGGTGCAGAAAGGGTGTAACCCAGAAGTATATGTTTGTGTTTTTTTACACTAAAATTCATATAAAATTCATTTATGTGGTAAAATATCACCCTAAGCGCCTTCAATAGTCTTGTTGGCAATAGTACTATACTTGTAATTTACTATGCATCTGTAACTTTCGGCCTTTTTTTAAAAAAACAATGTTGTAGTGTGGGTTACACCATTTCTGCACCAAGTCTCTCGATTTCCCCAAGCCCACGTTGTCATTGTTGGTCCACGTGCCTCAATTTCAGAACGTAGAGTACGACGGGAACTCCATAATATAAATAGTTGGAGTAGAGTTTTCACAGAGAGGCCAATGCTGATACCCGAACACAAAACAGAACAATGGCAATAGGTGAAATTCTGCAAGATATGAACAGTAGAAAACTGGAAACGGGTCATCAGATGTATCCCTTTTCTGTCTTTAATGATGCTGAACGTAGAGTTCACCGACAACAGCATGAAGGCTTCAGGGAGGATTATGTGAATACAAGATTTGGTCCAAGAGATGGTAGGTCTGTGATATTCTGGTTGTTCTTTACCTACACCGAAATGTTTCTCTTTTTGATTTTACTTGACCTGTCAGAACTACATTCGGTTTCTCGATGAAGGTGCCACTCTTTCGTCTGCCATCTCGCTGATAATGCAACTCTGAACTCATTATTTTTTCAGAACGATAACTATCGACTGCAGCGGTCAAAATATGTTTGACTAGTTAGACAAACATGCAGAGGAACTCTCGCATCTTCCTAGTCCAGGGAAGTCTCCGGATTTGAGTTTGATTGAAAATTTGTGGATTATTTGGAACGACGAGTCAAAAAGACACAGACATAAGGAACCTCACGGAATTTCGGGAACAGCTTACAATGGAGTAGTTTCAAATTAAAGTAAACTACGTCCTCACACTTGTATAATCTATGCCACATTGCATTGCTGCTGTGATTCATTCCGAGAGAGATCCCATTAATTATTAGCTACGATTTTCTATAGGGGTCTAATTCTCTTTTATTGTGCCTGGCATGCTTATATTTTTACGGAGCTTTTCAACTCGTTGGGTGATTATAAGGAAAGTAATTCGTCGATAAGATCGGCGGTGCAGTCCAGTAAGCAAGTCTATGGCATGGCGTTTGAGTCTGTGACAAATTTCTTTTGGTCGCTTTTATCCAGCCATATATATGTGAGAGTTGGCCGGAAAAACTTTATAAGTTTAACCCAGTAAAATTGTTATGACATGCCGATACAACAAAGTAATTGTAACAATTGAACTTTTATGCATGCGCACAAGACAAACAACAAAGGTACAGTCAGGGTTAAACGTTTCTACACGGTTGTAAAATTTCTTCTTCAAATATCTTTGGAATGGATACTGTTTTCTCTAACTTAAAGAGAATGCGATTTTCTGCAAGTTACAGAAAACTGTATTCAAATAGCTTTATCCATTCTAAAGTTATTTGGAAGAGTCATTTTACTAGCGGGTACAAACGTTTGGTGCTAGCTGCACGTTGAAGAGTATTTCTAACAAGTAAATTATTTTACAATATTCTAAATATAATAATAAAACTTTTCATTTCCTCCATCTTTAAATACCGCAGCTTCTTGTAACGTCCATAGTCAAGCACTTCCTTACCTGTTGGCTTGAAAGTAGAATAACTTCGAAAATAAAAATGTTTAGATGGTTGTGGAAGGTAAAGCGTGTTAATATAAAAAAAACAGTTCAGTTTAAATGTTGAATAAATTTTCAAATTTAAGCCCAAAATGTTTTACATTGAATGTTAAAATCAAAGTACAGATTTTTCATGATTTCTCTAATAAGAGACTGCATATAAAAATAGAAGTAAAGGAATATTGAAATGATTTGTAATCCAGTGAACCATGTACTTTGTTATTTTGCAAGTACTCTAATTTTAGCATAGATTATTCCACTTACCTGAACTCTGGCTTCCGACAGATTAATTCTGAGTGCGACCTCCTCTCTCAGAAAAACGTCTGGGTAATGAGTTTTCTGAAACAGGGACTCTAATTCTTGAAGTTGCTGAGGTGTAAACGTCGTTCTGTTGCGGCGCTAGTAAATTCAAAGAAGAAGAAAAGCATATGATCAAAACTAAAAGCTAGGGTAGAAGATATTTGGACATTTTTTATCTAGAGTTATCTACGTTGTTGTATGAGTACGTGTGTTTCTTTCTATTAGTACAGCAGATATGTGAAAGGATTTTGCCTTTAATGATAGAAGAATGATACTTACAGCAAGATAAAACACATTATTCTAAAGATTTTAAGATATAGGGCCATCTCAGATTTTTTCAGAGCCGGGCACCGTTTTAAAAATTTGCGCCAAAAACTTTTTTTCATTTCATTTATCTCACAAATGGTGACCCGTACAGAAACTTTGCAAGAGTACAAAATGAAACACCACATTTTCTTTTCTTTCTGAGTCGTGATTAACATTTTTCTCAGAATGAACGGTTACAAAGTTATCACAGGTTTTTGAATTTGAACCTTTCAACACTTAACAGAACTTGGCCCCTCCACCACACCAAATTTTAGGAATAAATAGCCTATAGTTTTGCACCCTTTTGCACCCAAGTTTCGCGTTTTTCACTGCAACGGTTAAAAATTTATAACCACGTATATTTTTGGGCCCCCAAGTTAATGGCAACCTTTCTCCAGTTATTTTTTTCGAAAGCAGATAGTGTACCGGTCTGCACTCGTTTTGCACAGTTTTTCACCCAAGTTTCCCGTTTCGCACCGCAGTGGTTAAAAAGTTACAAGCACATATATTTTGTGGAGCCAAATTAATGGTAGCAAACGTAAGTCAATTTTTTTTTACAAAACAGATAATGTATTGTACTGCAATCGTTTGCACCCAAGTTTCGCAAAACCGTGTCACTTTAGGTTCAAGTCAGGCCGATACGCTATCTCTTTTGTAATATATATATTTTTTTCTATATTAAAAAAATGACTTACGGTTGCTTCCATGCATTTGTTTGGTTCCAAAATATATGTGCGTATAACTTTTTAACCACTGCGGTGCAAAACGGTGCAAAAACGAATACAAAACAATAGGTTATTTATTTCTCAAATTTGGTGTGGTGGAGGGGCCAAGTTAATGGATCCTTTTCTGTTAAGTGTTGAAATGTTCAAATTCAAAAACCCGTGATAACTTTGTAACCGTTCGTTCTAGAAGAAAAATGGTAATAACGACTCAGAAAGAAAAAGATATGTTTCATTTTGTAATCTTGCAAAATATCTGTATTGGCCACCGTTTGTGAGATAAATTAAAAAAAAAAAAACGTTTTTCGGCGCAATTTTTTCAAAATGGCGGCTGGCTCCGGAAAAGTCTGAGATGGCCCTATATCTTAAGATCTTTAGAATAATGTGTCTTATGTTTCTATAATTACAGGCACAATCTTGCCGAATATTTCACCTATCTGCCGGACTGTATGAGATTTAGCTGATAAATTTAAACTAGGCTTCTTGAGACGGGTGAGTCGTAAATTCCGTGAAGTTCTTCATTATGCAGTCTCCTCCATTCCCCAGTCATCTCATCCCGTTTCAGCTCTATATCTTTCCTAAAACCTCATTTTAAAAGACATAATTTATGTTCATCTGCTAGGGTCGTACTCCAACTTTCGCAATCTAAAGTATTACCGGCAGAATAACCGTTCTGTATATTTTAAATTTCAACTTCCTCGATATTAATGGCGAGGTTAGGAGTTTCTGGACTGAATAGAAACTTGCGTTGCCCGATACTAAACGATTTTTTATTACTTCCGTTACCTTGTGTTTGCTTATTACATATGCTCCCAATTATTTATTTACTTTCTCTATGTACTCATTCTTAATTGTTATGTATCTCCTTCATTCCCTGTGTTTTGGCATGTATTCATCATGCTTATTATCGTGTAAGTTATCAAGGCTTGTTATCATGTAACAAGCGCATTACATGTATTAAAAGACAAGAAAGTATCAATCTAGTTACTAGTGCTAACAGGTTGTACATTGGCATTTTACTATGAACCAGTATACTGGGCTACAAACCGCACGGTCGCTTGTATTTCGGGCCGCAAAATGCATTACAGAAAATTATTATAAATAAATATCTGAAGCCACTGTAGGTATACATTGATGGATTAATTATCACGAACTGAATAACAATTCATTGGTACGCAGCAAGAAATAATTAGAAGTTATTACTTAACTTCGAAAATACTCAAAAAGGTACCTGGCAGGCATGAACAATTACCTTAAACAAATTTCTGGATCATCAAGAAAAAAAATGTATAGAATCTCCTCACTAAATCCATTTCCTCAAAAGTTTTAAATGTATTATTAGTCTTCATTTCGAAAAAGTTAAGGCCCAAATTCGAAATTCATAATAACATTACGGATACAGTGATGATAATATTTACCGTATTTTTTTCGGGGGGGGGGGCTTAATGTGTGTCAAGTAGTATCTATGACATTGACATACTAGCAGGAAAGCGACGGACAAGGATACGAGGAACGAAACGTTTACAGTCTTATTAGCAGGTACCAACCCGGCATGTATTTGGTAAATATACGTATAAGAAAAAAACATAGGAAAATCTCAATCATGATGGAAGAGAGTTGGATTTAATATCCGTGCCTTCATTATTACGGAATGTGAAAAGTAGTGGTGCAAGGAAAGGAAAGAAGTGCAGATAACAATCGAAGAATATAATGTGGAGAAATGCCGCACATAAAAAGATTATTAAAAAGAGTTATAGATTTCTGTGGAAGTGTGATGGTTATTACTAAAAATTAACACACGGAAAAGATTGGTTTCAATGCACGAAATCTCAACTGTGGTTTCATGAGGACTGTTTGTGGGATTATGTTGACTGGTGTTTGCGTTGGAAACCAATAAGTTTCACCAATTGCATACTTTACGATTCATTTACGGTTTCGAACGTTGGTCATCGCTTATTATATCATTTTATTATATTATTTCTTTAACAACGTTTATTTAAGACTTTTCTGAGACAAATAGGTCTCACCATTGGTGACATAAAGGGTTATCCCATAAAAAATGTCGTAGGTGCTATGACTTGCAATGACGCCATCTGACGGGAATAGTGAAGTAGACGGGACGCTTATATTGTGTCCGTGTCTGCATTGTTAATATTTAAGCATTTCAATTATCATTACAGTAGTAAAATCGTAATTCTGATAGTAATGAATATTTATTTTCAGAACCATTCTTTTTACGAGTTACTAAAGCACGCACGAGCATTATTCATTTCCAATTAAATTTGTAACTCCCTTCAAACTCAAATATCAAAGTTTAAATTTCTACCGTAGTTTCTTCTAACAAATGTATAATATGTGAAGAAATTAGATTTTTATATTATGTTCCATCAGGGATATTGGGCCCCCAATATGCATAAAATACGAATTTTTTGATTTTCAAAAATTCATAAAATATTAAAGAAGAATGCATGAGCCTTCATATTCTGAATACCTTCAATATACTTTAATATTTCACTTTTTTTTTCTTTATTTATTAGAAGTTAGCACGGATACAGAAAACGCCATTTTACACCGTTATTGTAACAATGTGATATAACAATCCAACAACAACAACAAAACAATTATACAGTAATAAATGATTTTTTTTTCGTTCCAGATTCTTACAACAATTCTTTATAGAAATTTACTTTTAATGAGGCATAAATCTGGTGGCAAATGAAGGGTATTGTAAAATTCTGACGATTTGTAAATTCAAAAGATCGCTGAACCAAACTCAATCTCGGATTTGAGAAGTAGAAGTGATGTTGTGAACGGGCATTTTGTCTGGATACTAGGTTAAAAAGCGGAAGAAGGTCGTTTTCATTATTTTATAAAGAAAATTTTAGTCATTTAGTTTTTTTCGTGTGACTATGTGTTTTAAGTCAAGAGAATTCAAAATGCCTACCATATGTTGGAGGTTGGGTATCCTGTATTGTACAATGCGGATAAAGACATTTTGGACTTTATACAATTTAGATAAGTTGGTTTCACAAGCCATAGACCAGAAAGTGAACAGTATTAAATACTAGGAAGTGCACAAGTGAGAAAATATGACCGAAGAGCTCTGAAATCTTTAATATATGTAAACCTGTAGAGAAGTCCAAGAAGTTTGAATGCTTTAGAAGTTAGCAAATTCAATGTAATAGTGTACAAGAAATCAACTTTAATATTCAATCCCTTCGGGCGAAAAACCACCCTGAAAACTGGATTTGTTTCTATTTCGACAATCACACTTGGATTCCATTTTGACCAATTCGATTACGTTTTAAGTATTTCATGCAAAGGACTAAAATTATGAAGCAGATGTTATTAGAAACAATGGTTTATGATTGAATATTCTATGATAAACCAGTCCGCAGATATTACATTTCCGTAAAAATCTGCTAACCCAAATGTTAGTATGCACCTCAATAAAAATCTAGCCACAATTACTAAATCGGTTGGTATAGAAATAAAAGAATATCTGTTTAGAACTATTCTTATATCAGATCTTTGAACTATTCTTATATATGTAATTCACAGCCATATTCAATCCACTACTAGATGAGGCCTCTCCCGGAGGGAGGAGTTGGTTTACTGCTCCCACGCTGACCAGACGTGTTCGCAGAGGAGAGCCAAAGCTCTCAACTGTGATCGTCACTGTCGTATGACCACTAGATCAGAGAGGCGGTCTAAGATTTCATTTTATTTTATTTCATTTCTTATATATGACCTTTGAGATTACGTAAATTTCTATGTTGCATAATGAGTAATTTATGTTCCTAGGGAATTGAAGAACATTTACTGTCCAAACAATTAAGTATTGTAAGCATATTTCTTGAATTATCAATACAGCCCATATACAACAGATGTAAATATAAACTCCATCGTATATTTCTAACATTATTTAAGCTGCAGGTTATCCTCCGAAGATTGCTATGAAATTATATTATATCTCTATACATAGACTAATCAAACATTAAGAGCCATAAATTCTTTTCAGAGATGATGGATGACCACCACAAATCCAATATTTATTACACATAATCAACTCTTACATATAGAAGACCTCAAGTACACATTCAGTATATAGATATGACACTATGTCAAAAAGAAACTTGGATATTCACAAAACTATAACATGTAATTCATCACATTAGAAAACAATAATTATTAAAAATGTTCAATCTCACTTCAAACAATCAGCTGATTTAAAAATCAATTCAACAACCAGCTTATTAAAAATCTTTTTAAATATAAAACAATATGCATTTAAGAATAGATCTTAACTGTCTATTGTGCTCAATGTTGCCATTACCTTCAATTCGTGAAACCTTGCACTTCTCTCCCTCTTACTCCACTTTAATCACAATGTATAAAACTCCTAGGTTTCAACCAATCCGCTAAAACTTCTGTTCGACCTTCCAACAAATCTTCATCTGTAATCCAACTCAATTGTCCCTGCTTTGTACCTGTTTCTTAGAATTGAACCAATCGTCCAATTCTCCTTGCTCAGTTATCAAAACACCTGACTTTTTTTCCTCTTCCTTCTACTCGCTTTGTTTTCTGACTTAATCATATTACTCTTCTTATTGGTCCGATCTGACTCCAGTATCTCCTTTTTCGCACATTCAACTAGTTTAACTACTTGCTTCTCGCTTTCCATGGATTTCTCTACTTTCTTCTCGATTTCAACGGATTTCTCTACTTTCTTCTCGCTTTCAACGGGTTTCTCTACTTTCTTCTCGCTTTCAACGGGTTTCTCTACTTTCTTCTCGCTTTCAACGGGTTTCTCCCTTTCAATAGGTTTCTCCACTTCTTTATTATTGACTTCTTCAGACTTCTCTTTCTTTTCAGGTTCGTTTGAATTTGCAAGGAATCCATCAGTCTTATCAGTAGCTGCATTATCTTCAGTCTTATCGTTCACCACAACTTCATCTTCTTTCCAAGACTTTTCGGACATGCTCACAACTGACGCCTCGTCAGCGCTAATCATGACCACATCACCCTCTTTAGGAACATCTTCCACAGGCTTCGCGGCTTCTTTCTCGTTTACTTCAAAATTCACAGTATTCTCCCAAGTTTGTTTACCTAGCTCTTTTGTATCATCCTTAGATACCTCATCCATTTCAATTACAACTTCTGTCACCTTGAAACAATTAAACTTTAAACTTTCTTCGCTCGAATTATTTAAATCACCTACTTGATCTATGACACTCAAGCTCTTATCTTCTAATCTTTCCGCCAAATCCTTCCCATCAACTGTATTCAACAATCGTAACTTATGCCAAAGAGTTTCATACTTGTATTCTAAATCTTGTAAATGTCTTGTTAAACCTGCTATACTTCATTCATATTTGACTCTTCCAAGTGACTACCCCGTCCGGATAACTTATGAGGTTCACTAATCGAAACTTGTGCTGACTGCAATACTGACTCTTCTTGCTTACATAATTGTTTATGCCAGCCTGGCGACAAACTATTGAGCCCTTCTCTTCCTATAATTACATACTCCGCATCACCCAGAATTGCTACAAACTTCATTCTATATTTAGACTGTTGAAAAATTTCCATGATATGCACCATTCCTAATACCTTTACCAAAGTTCCATTCAGCAGTTATAATGCATTTATCCGCCCTGGCTCACTCATAGTCAAGTTATGTCTACGTACAAAACCCTGTGATATAATATTATTCCTTGATCCTGTATCTATCATTACCGTGCACAAAACATCCTCACAGGATAAAGACATTGTTAGGATGTCATCCATTGTTTCCTCTACAAAGCCCATATGTAAAGAATCTGTTAAAAGCAAATCATCTACTGCCAAATTATTTACTCCTACTGATGTGTGATCCAACTCCTCATGAACTGTCTCCGATACTTCTTGTATCCTTGCTTTATTTTACCTTACCATTAGACTGACAAACCCCACATCTAGTATAATGACCAACCTCACCACATTGTAAACACCTTGTCTTAAAAGCGGGACATATTTTAAATAATTGTATGCTCATACAACGCTGTCGAAACCCTTCCATAGCTGGTCGAATCTGTTGAGAATATCTGAAAGATTGACTTTTCTGACGTTGCACTTGCTGAATTCTTTCTGGTTGATTCAAACTAGATGTCAAAGATAAAGCATCTTTCTCCGCTTGCTCGATACTCACGGCGATCTCTACCGCCCTATCCAATGTAAGCGCCTGCTGCGATAGTAATGTTCTTCTAATATTTTCATTCACTACCCCAAACACCAACTGGTCGCGAATCATCATATCTGTAAAAGATCCATACTGACAATCCGCGATTCTGCGTTTTATGTCACGCACGTATTACTTCACTGACTGAAAAGGTTTTTGACAACAGTGATGAAAGTCAAACCATGCGACAATTTCATTTACTTGCTTAATATATATTTGTAACAGGTAACCTTTCAACTGAAGATAATTTTTGGACTTCACTGAAGCAGGAGCACATGCTAGATGTAAAGTTTCGTAAGCCTGTGAACCAATCACCGCTATCAATGTAAAGGCTTGTTTCGAATCACTGACACTATACGCCTCACAAAACAATTCAAGCTTCTCTAAATACAGATATAATGTCTCCTTGATCTACATCAAATTGCTCAAAATTTGATATTCCAGATGCCATCTCCCTGAATCCTCTATTGTCTGCGCCACTAAAAATGCAGGGTTAACCTCCGAAGACAACTATGAAGTTATATTATATCTCTATACATAGACTAATCAAACATTAAAAGTAATAGATTATTTTCAGAGATGATGGATGACCACCATAAATCCAATATTTATTACACATAATCAACTCTTACATATATTGTAGAAGACCTCAAGTACACATTCACTATATAGATATGACACTATGTCAAAACGAAACTTGGATATTCACAAAACTATAATATGTAATTCATCACATTAGAAAACAATGATTATTAAAAACGTTCAATCTCACTTCAAACAATCAACTGATTTAAAATTCAATTCAACAACCAGCTTATTTAAAATCTTTTTAAATATAAAACATTATTCATTAAACAATAGATCTTAACTGTCTATTGTGTTCAATGTTACCATGACCTTCAATTCGGACAACCTTGCAATATTCGACTAACTTTTTAGAATTATGTTAACAGAAAATATTTTTAGAATCTGCTTCAACTTCACTATCATTTGAAACATCTATTAACATCACTTTCAAATCGGAAACACTCCTTCAGAGAGGAAATATTGTTAGTGAATGGAAGGTAAACCTTTAATAAATCGAATATTTCGTTCTTCCTTGGCAACATATCGAAACATGCATCAAGGTTACGTATAAGAGAGTAATTTTGTGTGTCTATTAGAAGACAAGGAAATGAAGAAAGATAAGCAGATAGGAAAGGAACTATAAATAAAACTAAACGAGACGTCTAAATACCGCAATATGATGAAACTAGGGTAGCAGAAATTAAGAGGAGAATGAAGGTAGACTAAACTAACAGAATGAGGATGTGGGACTATAAAGAAAAATACATGTATTGCATAAATATTTCAAAAACTTTAGCATGAAATCGCATGGAAAGAAACAGAAATTCTAAAAGCAGAACATGAGTAAGAAAATGGAAAGGGGAAAACGAGACAAAGGAAACAGAGAATGTAATTATGAACTGGAAAGAAGGATTAAGCAAATGTAAGGAATAGAAAAGAATCCTGGGTAAAGACGAAGAAAAAAGAAGCAGAAAAGAAGTCGAATGAACAGTGAAAGGTATAACGGAAGAAACAATTGGAAAAGTTAAAGGGAAAGAGAGTAAGGAAGAAAGAAAAGTTGAACGTAAAACAGAAGTGCAGAATGTTGTGGCTTAGACAAGTGAAAGGAACGATGAAAACTTTTCCGAGAGATATAAAAGAGGTAACTGTTCTAGATAGCACAAGTATCTGAAGAAGGTACGAATGCCGAAACTTAACGAATAGTGTTTTACTTTTGTGAGAACAATTTTAGAGCAAAGTATGACAGGATACATCTTAATATATTTTCAATAAATTAACCGACTTTATTGCTCAGCACAAATGGTGTAAGTCCGATTTACTCACTTTGCCGTATAGCATACCTACAGATAATACTAGTCGGTTGTGTTGGACCCTTTCGTGAGCGGTATTTTGATTACAACATATCTTCACGTGTTTTTTTCCGGTAATGTCCTTATTTTGATTTCACGAAACAAGTGAATTACACTGCTATACCATCCAACGTTTCATGTACGAGTAGAAAGCACCGAAAATCTTGAATATTCATCATCAGATCTTACAAACCCACTTAAACTCAATTTTTAGAATGTGTAAGAATATAAGAATGCATATGTCGTGCTGACTGGTGAGTTTAGTTCAGTGCTAAACAAACGACAAGATAAGAAAACAGTAAAAAGTACGGGTTCAGGAAAAGAAACCCAAGAGGTAAGAGATTAATTGAAGACCTGAATTGAAAAACATCCCAAGTCCACCGGAGTGTTTTTTTGAGGAGGAACGAAAACGACCAAGGACTTGGAATGTTATTCTATTAAGCTGAAATTATTTTGTACTAAAAATGTTTTTATTTGGAGTTAGAATATTACATAAGTAGATAGCCCTTGGAACATAGATCCCGAGAACAGAAAAATAAAAGTACGAAGAAAGTGGACTTGGGATGTTTTGCAATTCAGGTCTTCAATTGCCTTTTGTAACCAACATTCAACGATTGCAAGAGAAACGTGGTTTAAGCATAATAAAAGAGGTAAATATACCTGAGCGCCCCTCAGAACGAAATATTTCAGATTCATTACTTGCTAATTCATAAAAGGTTTATAAACTGTTTGAAGAAGTTTGAAGACATTTTCTGGAGTCCGCTTTCACTCCTAACATAATATGTTTTTTAGCGGATGTATACATAAAGTTGAAAATGTACACTAGTTAGAAGAAATACAGGAATGAGAAAGATACTTGAGAAGTTTAAAAAAAGCAGATGAAATATAAATGTCTTGAAAAGTTGGAAGAGAATTACTCAAATTCGGTGGGAATAGTTGGAGTACTTACGGACAATGGAATTTCATAAAACATTTTTTTTTCTCGTAGCAGCAGAAGTAGGATACCATAGAGAGAAAAGAATAATGGATAATGGGTTACAGAAGAAATGTTGAAGAAAATGGAAGCCGGAAGAAGGTATAGAAGATAAGATGGTGAAAAGATGTACAGAAAACTAAATAATGATCTTGGAAGAGAAATGGGCTAAACATAGATGGCAACGAAATGCAATGAAGTAAAAGACTTGGAAAAAACAGAAAGATGGGATCTTGTACAGGGAAGCAAGAATTATAGCATTTAGAAAAAAAGGGAGCTAATAAATATATATGGTCGTTGGAGGACAAAAGTGGTGACCCCATTAGCTATCGGAAAGGTATATTAGATAGATGGAAAGAATACATAAAAAAATATATGAAACGTCCCAACGCCTACATACATTAAATATAGGATAAGAAACACTAGGAAGTTATTATGATAAAGGGTTCGAAATACTCTGAGAAAAAATTGAGCAGGTTCTTTCTGAGGCGAATCGTAGGAAAAGAGGAAGAATGCAAGATGTAAAGATAAGAATGCAAGATGTGAAGATTCCCGATTCACCAACTTAGACCCCTAATAGCGCATTGAGGGAAGATTTTCCTACGAACATTAGACAGAAGAATATACGGTAGCATGAATGTAGAAATTGAGGATGAATAGCTCGGATTTTGAAGAGTGAAGGGAACATGAGATGCGGTTTTGTTTGTTAAGCATAATAGGAGAGAAATGTGTAGAAACAGGTAAGGAAATATAATTCAAGTATTGGAAAAATGCAGGTTTGGAATAGAAATATCGAAGACGGCTTATCAGACGTATAAGAAGTCTGTTTCTAAATCAGAGAATAAGGGTAAAAGACGGCTTATCAGAACGAACAACAATAGGTCGTGGAGTGAAACGTGGATGTTTTCTTTAGCCTACTTTATTTAATATATAGAAAATAACTAAAAATCTTCTTGTTGTTTTTGACGTCGGATGGGAAGACGTGATGACTGATATGAAAACAAATGTCTCAGGTGATCGAAAAGCGATCCGGGTGGGAATGGAAACATTGGTCGTGACCAAGACAGGCGCTTTGCGCACTCACATCAGTCATAGCTCGAGTAGTGGTGGCTACTAATGGAGGTGTTGAAGCAGCTTGTGTGATGAACACCGCAGTGGGCGCACACAGGCCCTGAAGCCAGCCATAGAGCAAGACAGCAACCAAACATGTGGTGAGGTTGCTGAACGGAGTGAACGCTTCCAGGTTTCTGGACAGACTTTACCTGCATTGCATAGGGAAGGCGTACAAGTTGAGCAACTGGGTACCCACATCTGTTGGAAACCATTAAGGACCAACGAGTGACAGACTGCTTGTCGTTGATTCACCAATGACGAAAAGTGGGTCCTGTATGAGATTCCTAAGCGTGGCAGACATTGACTGTCACCATAGGATCCCGCGCCTCACACAACAAGCCCACCTCTACACCTACGCAAGATCATGATCTGTATCTGGTAACAAAGTGGTGCCGTACGGGCTGCTAACACCGGGCGAAACAATAACTGGGGACCTGTACTCGGAACAGCAGATGGAACGTGTGCAACAGGCACTGCAGCATTGATGAATCACAAATGTTCTTTGACGACAATATCAGGACGTATGTGGCACATGTGGTTAGAAAAAAAAACGTGACTTAGCTGGGAGACACTCGCCGCACTCCCCGGACCTTGCACTAACAGATTATCACCTCCTCCATACCCTGAACAATGATTTTCGCGGGAAATGCTTCGCCAGTAAGACAGACATGCTTTAGCCACTTACGGCCGCCTTTGCGTCCAAGATCCCTAGTCTTACTACCAGGACATTACACAGTTGCAAGACCGTTGGCAAATTGTGATGGATTCCGATTGGAAATACTTGGAGAAGTAACGATAAATGAGGGGCCTTTTTTGTATATTTTTCTGTTTCTGACTATCAAAAACGGCAAGAGCTTTTATGGTTACTTGGTATATAGAAGAGGATGTATATTTAGAAAATGAGGAAGTTATTACAGACGTGGCAAGAAAAATAAAATTCATTAGATTTGCAGAATGATATGGTTCTTCTTGCTTAAAATAGCATATCACTTAACAACTGCGTCACAAGATATTAAAACAACTGAAGAAAATCTGAGAAAAATGGAAAGAAAATAAACGTGAATAAAATGAATTGGACGGTGAGGAGTACTGCGCACAAGGACCGTTTTCCGCCCCTCAACCGATTCTAATGGAATTTTGTATGTAATAACAAGACCATATGAAAGTTCCAATAAGCCAAATCCTATGTGCATATCATTTCCGGTTATCATAGAAAGTGCGTCCAAAAATGACCACTTTCGGATTCTAATTTTTATAGTGTTCTTCAACAGAAATTGTGATATCTCGAGAATGGCGTAAGCTATCAAATAAAAATTTCGCATGGCAAGTACCAATATAATGAGCATGTCAGAGTGTAAACCAAAAGACCATACCTTCAATCGCTTTGGATACAAATTAGTTTTCGTATGTTTACTTATAAAAATTGCACTTTTCCCAGGAAACTTTCTATTGTTCAACTATCAGCCCCCAGTAGTTACAAAACGATACTTTGCTCAAGTAATCTCCATGTAATGTAGAAGAAAGAATATATTCAAATATAATTTTGTAACTCATCGGGTTGGTGGTTAAAAGAAACATTTTTTACTCTAAAGATGAGTACTTCACGTCGAAGTATATATTTGAAATTCAGCTAAATAAATTACCATAACCAAATCACATCTTGCGTGATAAGTACGGATATTATGAACATATCACAATATAAAAATCCAGTTGATAACTTCAGCCGTGCTTGAAATAAAAAAAAATATTTGATGTTTATCTCGCTGACTCTGGGAACACGCACGCTAAAATTGCAGAACACATGCTTAAAAACAACATCGAAGAAATGTGAGCCTGGCCTCAAGAGTAAGCCATTTTCGTTGTCGACAGAGGCTTCCGACAATCATTCCATCTTCTGTCTAACTTAAGTCTCAAATCAGAAAACCCCGATCCCCTGAATTGAATTGAACTGGATTGAATTTTATTTATGGTCTTTAGGCATCTAAGGCTCAGGACGGGAAAGGCGAGGGTAAAGGATTCGGAAAGGTGTCTGCCAGAGCCTATGTTGAAGATGCCATCCCGGCATTTGAGTGTTGTGACTGAGGAAAAACCCTGAAAAAAAACCAGTCAGAATCGTCTGCAGCTGGGATGGAACCCATGACCTTCCTAATGCTACACCAAAGCTCCTTCTGATTGGAAACCTAAGCCAAATAGAGGATGGAGTGAATCCCGGAAACCTCTGTCGACGACGAAAATATCTTCCTCTTGAAGCCATGCTCGCATTTCTTCGAAGTTGTTTTTCGCTATTTTAGCGTTCGTGTTCCTAGAGTCAGCGGGACAAGCAGCAAATATTTTCTATTTCAAACATGGTTGAAGTTTTCAACTACAATTTTGTATTGTGATATGTTTATAATATCCGTACTTGTCACACAAAATGTGGTTTGGTTATGGTAGTTTATTTAGCTGAATTTCAAACACATACTTCAACGTGAGGTACTCATCTTTAGAGTACAAAACGTTTTCTCTAACCACCAGCCCACATTAGTTACAAAATAATTTTCGAATATGTTCTTCTATATTACATGGAGATTATTTGAGCGAAGTATCATTTTGTAACTACTGGGAGCTGATAGTTAAACAATAAGGAGTTTCCTGGGAAAAGTGAAATTTTTATAAGTAAAATTGAATGTTTACATAGGAAAACTAATTTGTATCTCCAAAGCGGTTAAAGATATGGACTTTCGGTTTACACTGTAACATAAAACCGGTACTTGCCATATGAAATTTTTATTTGATAACTTACGCCATTCTCGAGATATCACAATTTATGTCGAACAACACTATACATATTAGAATCCGAAAGTGGTCATTTTTTGACGCACTTTCTATGATAACCGGAAACGGTATGCACATAAGATTTGGCTTATTGGAACTCTCGTATGGTCTTGTCATTACATACAAAAATTCATTAGAATCGGTTGAGGGGCGGAAAACAGTCCTTCTGCGCAGTACTCCTTTGAGGAAACTGAAGCTTAGCAAACACCAAGATCGGAAGGTAAAAAGTAAAATAGCTTTAGAGCTTGATTGCTTCAAAGTATTTGTAAAGTATTATAAATAAGAATACGAAATGTGTAAAGGAGATAAAGAAGAGAATAGCGATGGCGTAAAAGACGTTCGCCAAAAAGAAGTATTTTTTGTGCATGTCGATGAACAAAGAGTTGAGAAAGAGATTAATTAATAATTTTGTATGGAGTATTGAGCCGAAACGTTGTCTCAATGAAAATTAAAGAAAGATAGTTGGAAGGATTTGAAATGTGGACATCGAGAAGAATGAGAAAACAATCAGTTGGATACAGAAGACGTGAAATTAAGAAGCCCTGAAGAAAATAGGTGAAGGACAAATAATGCTTAAGACAACAGAGAAGAGGGAAAGAAAGTGATTAGAACATTGTGGATTAAGGGTTTCAATTGAAGGTATGGTTGAAGAGAAAAGAAGAAGACGAAGAATCCAACTCCAGGATAGTATTAAGGATTATACATCGTATATTAAGATAAAAAAAAGGAAAATGCAAGATCGAGACGAGTGGAGAGGTCTTACTTTGCGTTGAAGGACCTGAAGCTTTCGTCAGAACGTTGATGTTGATGATGATGATGATGCGACTATTTATACTATGTCAAATATCTCATGTCACTGAGGTATAACTGAACATTTATTACAGCAATTTTAGAGACTTTATTTTAAAACAAAAAATTGAAATTAGGTAACTTAAACCAACAAATCCTTGTTGCGCCTCGAAAAACCGCTATGTGTTAAAATTACATCTTTCCAGCAGAAACGAAAAACATGATGAACGTTTATCG
The DNA here is from genome assembly GCA_022664845.1 of Lepisma saccharinum. Classification (NCBI taxonomy): domain Eukaryota; kingdom Metazoa; phylum Arthropoda; class Insecta; order Zygentoma; family Lepismatidae; genus Lepisma; species Lepisma saccharinum. Next base: position 40,910 of record JAGDQP010002267.1, read on the forward strand.
TCCTATGCATCTAGAAATTGCACCATTTGTTTAATGATAAAGCACACTTCACATAGAAGCTGTCTTGTAATGTTTATGAAAATGCTTTATGTGCTACTTTTTTCACAGAGTGGATTTGTCAATTATAACGTTGCTGTACAAAGCGGTTTGTCATTTTTTTTATAACAGCAAAACTATTAGGGATTCAAGTATCAAATTTTAAGAGACGATCCCCAATAGTCTTTTGGTCCTTTGGCATTGTATATAGCGTATCCTTTTTAAAATAAATGTCACATAGCTTTTCTTAGAGGCGCAACGACGCGACGAAATGCCATTTGTTCACGGCATTTTTTCTCTATAGATTTTCCTCTTGCTCCATCCGTCTCCATCCATTACTAAAAACAGGGGAAAATATGAAAATATCTCATTTTATAGTCTAACAGGCATCATTTTGTGAGAGCAAAGTTGTTTATCTAAAAGTACATATGATCTCTCAACGAGCCGCCGTAGCTCAGTGGCAGATCATTGGCGTAGCATTCGGGAGGTCGTGGGTTCGATCCCAGCTGCCGACTACCATGACTGCGTTTTCAGGGTTTTCCACGTCACATCAGGCAAATCACGCAACTTCCCGAATCCTTTCTCCTCTCCTATCCCGGCCTGAGCCTTAGATGACATAAATAAAATTTAATTCAAATCTAAAACTCTAATTTTTGATGATATATCGAAAGCATATGTCAGTACTAGGTTATAACTAGCGAATGTTCAGGATTCAGGACATTCTAGAATGAAATCTGGATATCAGAATAGGAATACCATATTTTGTTATTCGAAAGTTTGAATTTCTGGAATTTACACATTGGACTTCAAATCTGCAATTTTTTTAACTAATGTCTCCAAGACAAGAGAGGAATTATATTTCGTTACCCCTTATGCTGCTCAGCAACTTGATATCAAAGGAGTCGCAGATTTGATACCCAGATCAAATTGAAAATTTCGTAATAATCGGAATTGTGAAATGTTGAAACTTCGGAATATTCTGGCGTGCAAAATACTGCGAATTCCGTATTGACTTCGGGCTTGCAAATACCCGTAGCGACAATGTAGACAATTTAAAAAATAAATGTATGCGTGATGTTTAAATCAATATTTGAGGGGATTTATGAAAGAAGGGTCTAACTCATAAAGTCAGAAAGGTTAGTGTGATTACTATTTCTGCATAATGATCTAATATCTGATTTGCAATCTCATGGCACAATAAGAAACCGTTACACATCAGAGTGCATAGATGTTGTATCACTTCGAGGAAATAGCAATCACATCCATACTGAATTTGTGCTTAAATCCTTCTTTCGCTGATGCATTCACATACGAACGTCTGTCTTATTCAGATCATGCAGTTTAGTGTAACACGCGTAATGATGTCATTCAACATTATCGTTCAAGTTTTAAAGGATTGGGAAGTGAGTGAGAATTGCTGAATATATACAGGAATATTATAATTAATTCTACATATAAATTGTGAATACAGAACGAAACATAACATAATCAGTAAATGTATTTTCTTAAAATATTTTTCATTAATTATTGAAAGGATAATAAAGTTTTCCGGAACAATAAGCATGGAAGAAACATCGTTAAAATAAGTATTCATCTCGTTTCACTGTTATAGAAGAAGGAAGTAATACAAATGGTAAACGTTTTACAAACATGTTTGTTGAAATTCTGTTAATTTTGTATTCAAACATTGTAATTAATATCCACAAGAAGTGCGGAGAGTTGATTATGTCTCTCTAAAGAAGCGTTTCTGGACGCTCGTTGTACTCTTAGCTTTGTCACTATTATTTGTTAAACACATTTTTTGTACACACTTTTTAAACAATTCGTCTGATAAACTCCCTCATTTCGATACCGAAGATATTAATGTATGTATGAAAGCTGAACCGGGTGACCCAGCCTGATCCGAACATTGGTGACCCGGAGACCCGGTCCGAAACTTGACCCGATTGACTCGGTATGGAGAAGATAATTAACTGGGAATTTCGGCGCTATATTTTTCGTGCTTATAGTGAATAACATCGTTCGTCCTGGTCACCCCTGAAAGAAACACTGTTCAAACGCAAGGAAATAATTTAGACTTAATACTCTGTTTTGTCCTCCGGGCTACCGAGTCAGGTCAGGTCGAAGATCCGTCCCGAAACTTGACCCGGTGACCCGTTTCGGCTCTGGTATGTATAGCAAGAAAAGTGATGAATTTTCTGTCCTTTGTATAGGGTTCAGCTGATAAAAGCAGTTAACTATCCGAAGATGATGTGGGTTCTATCCCGATTCCATCACTTTTTTTTTTTTTTAGGCTACCAATACAGGTTGCTAATAGACTATAACGTATGTGGAAAAATGTACGAAGAAATGTTTAAATAAATATGTTTTAAAGAGCTATACTAAGTGAATTGATGAACGTGTTTTAATTCAATTAACAACTGAATCGTTGTTTGCTAAAACGGGATCAGTCAAGAGCCCCTAGTCAGGGGTGGAATGGAGGGTATACGCGGGTACACGCCGTGTACCCACCTAATATTTTAAATCACAGCGTGTACCCACCTCAGTGCATAAATATAAAGGAACGTGTTTCCAAATCCGGATATTTATTGAGCAGCGTGTACCCCCCAAAAATCTTACCATTCCAACCCTGCCCCTAGTTATGAGAAAAACAAGAAAACGTACCAAAACTTTATCTTAGAAATGACAGCAGTGCTTTTTTCTTAACAGTAAACCTTCAGATTAAAGTAACATGAAGATTACAAGTACTTGAATGAAGTAAAAAGTATTTCGTAGCGAAAAATATTATTAAACGTGCTAGCAAGCAATGGTAAATAAAACACAGGTAAGCGTTTTTACATGATTATACCATAGTGTTGAAAAATGTACGAAAGATGACATTTTGATAAATTTTGAATTATTTTACAAAATAGCGAGATGGTGAAATAAGTCTTGAATTCATGTTTATATACTTTGTTCAGTCATCATCTTCTCCAATACCATTTTCAGTTGGAGACCACATATACGTAAATATCTTCATATTGTCTTGGTACGTATGGCTGGAGCTTTTTAATACCATGGAACTTGGACTTAGGTAAGGCAACTTTCCCTTTGAGAATAAGCTTTTTCACCTGCTGGTTCTAAAGTTGGTCTTCCAGGACTTGTAAATTGGAAAGTATGTTTCTGTATTGAATCAATGAAGAGAAAACCAATAACTGTCAATGGAGCATTTGACTGATTTATTGAACAAATAAAAGCAACCTTGGGAACCCTAAAACAATTGTTATATATCTCACTTTTCAATTTTTTTACTGAACTCTTTTTAGAATGCACCAATTCAACTTCAGTGTTCCAAATAATGTTCCACATTGTTATTATATGACTAAGAGACCAATACTAAAAGAAAAGTAAGTCAAATACATAGAATAGTAAAAGAAAAAGTAATAAATAGAAATACTTAAAGCCAGTAACAAGAAAAGGTGTTTTCAAATCAGTTCTCGCTTTTTAAACAGAGAAGAATCGATTCAGTTTGCTTAGAAGATATGCCAGAATACGATATTAATATTAAATTAGTATTTGGTTCTTCCATGTGCTAGGTTTTGAAAAAAATAACTCAAATATGATCATTCGAAGCAATTTTAGAATTACAATTTATTATGTCCTTTAGGCATCTGAGGATCAGGCTGGGATAGGGGTGAGGAAAGCATGCGCGAAGGAGTCGCCCAGAGCGTAATTTCAAGGTAACATCCCGGTATTTGCCTAGTGTGATTGAAAAAAGATCTCGATAAATATCATTGAGGATAGTCGGTCGCTGGGATTGAACCTAAGACCTTCCAGAATGCGATGCCAATGCTCTACGTATGAGCTACGGCCACTCGGTAAAGAAATTTTAGACAAAGACCACGGTAATGCCTATGACAATATATCAAACTTAGCAATTAAAATTGTCAGTGGTTTTCTTCTATCAGTGAGATATGTTGACTTGTGCAGTGCGCAATGATGTGCCAAGCTGAGGATTCAATATAGAGATCTGCGAAGTGTAAAGATCTTTTAAATCGGAAACATTGTCACTTTATTACTGTTTTTAAGTGGCCATTTTATGGCCCTTTTCAAAATTGAACTATTTTTCATTCATTTATGACTATTTTATTTTTGGTTTATTTGGGTCTATGGTTCTTAAGAGGAAACTGAGCAGATCCAAGAAGTTATCAAGCTCATTGTACAGTACGTTTATTACACATATGAATTGGCTGATACCAAAAAGCAACGGTTTAGATAATTTCAGGTGCCCATTGCAGTGTTATACTGTTCATTTTACCCAGAAAGCTTGATTCTGTGTATGAACGTCAATAAATGAAAGAAAATAATCTTTATTTTCTACGTCCGGAACATTACAATTTATTTGAAATTAGGTTGCTCTAATAATAAGAATTTTCAAACTGTTGTTAATGTAATTTTAGAAAAAAAGTTATGTGTTTGGATATTTACGTTTTCATGTAAATTAACGAAGACAATATGCTAATAAAACTCGTTCTCGAATGTTCGTTGTGTCTTATTAATTTGAACCCAGCGATCGTTTCACCAGCCTTCCTGCTGTTAAAACAATAAAATATCGAATATCCGAAAACGAGTTATATTAGTAAAATGTCAGACATACTGCTAAAATCTAAAAGCACGTTTTAAAACAATATACTGTTTGGAAATAAGGTTTACTTTATCATATTCTTTACGTCCTACTTAACAGCAAATAATTAATTCATATTTTATAAATTGTTTTCCTTTTTCTTTAATAATTTTAGTAAAATTGATTTTTTTTTGTACAGATCAACGAAAATCATTCATTAACCCTATGACATACACGGAAAGAAATTTTAAGATATGGCAACTTAAAACTTTTTATTTTAATAAAGTACTAAAAAGTTTAAGGAAGTGAGCTATTTGGTGTCGTGCATTTTCACACGGTGTAATTTCTCGCGGTGACCATTATCGAGCAATTTTGCACGGTCCTGTTTATCGGATTAATCATTCTGCAGGGGTCATGCATTTTCACATGTCCCACCTGTCAATCACGTGTTTCAATGCACGACACGGGAGGGAGGACACAGAACAAAGGTGAACTAATTAAGAACAGAAAAGGAGAAGAAGAGAAAAGTATAAAATAAGCACTTTGTTGATCAAATCGGAGCCCATTGTTTAAAAAAAAAATGAAAATGAATTAAATCAACTATTATTTTAGTATTAGTTTCCGGCTTCCAACTAGATGGGAGCACCTGCCTCTGTACATAAGTATCTGATATCTGCGCTCTCTGTTGGTGGTCACCTGAAGTTGCTTGAAAGGATGGTGTACTGCTAAAGTTTGTATTCATGCGTTGTGGTGAAATGTACATTTGATTTACTTGTGTACTTGTGGAGTAATGGAATTCATAGCAGAGGTAAATGTCTCTTATACTTAATGCTGGGTTTCAGTACTACATGCAGAGGGAAAACAGGAATTATGCAGTATGGGTAAGTATTAGAATTAGAATTTTCTGTAAAAATTCATGTTTCCTTTTTTCTTCTTTCTCCTTTTGACCAGATATGACGTCACAGTCCGTATGTTCTAGAACTGCGTATGATCTAAACTTTTACTGTGGAAGTTTCCAGCAGATCGGCGTGGTATCCCTTATATAAGTATTACGCAGCATATAATGAGAGTACTCGAAAAGTGTTAATATTGCATGAATTAACGCTGATAAGAAAATTTATACAGGGCAGCGAAATAGAAGTGTCATAGCTCATATTTATGAAGAAAAAATGACAAGAGGTAAAGTGTTACGATTATAGGGTCTATGAGTGAAAAAAGTGGAGAGCATTTCTTGCAACCTGGTTGCCGGTTTCAAGAACATTTGTTCTGTTTGCTCCCTTCCCCTATAGTGAAAGCGGTTTCAGGATGAATCACGTGATTGACAGGTGGACCGTGTGAAAATGCACGACACCTGTAGAATGATTATTCCGATAAACAGGACCGTGCGAAATTGCTCGATAGCGGTCACCGTGTGAAATTGCACCTCGTGAAAATGCACGGAATCAGCTATTTAGATCTTGATGTTGCTTCTACTACTTGTAAAAATATTTTTTTTACTTGATTCAACTATAATTTACGCTTTCCAAAAAAGAAATGAGCCTCAGGAAAGTGAATTAGGTTCAAAGTTATACAGAGAGGAAGTTTTAATCAACTCCACCGTGATCGAACTCGAAACTCATTGATTATACATCGATGTTGGTTCTTTTTGAGCAGAATTTTACAATCTTTATTATAAGATCGAATAAATATTCATAGCACACTCTTACATGTGCTGTAATACGTAATGCCTTTCTATTCTATTAACGTAAACTTATTACTTCACAGTAGGGACAAAAAGTATACACATTCCTTAAATGAAAGTACTTTTTGCAACTCGTAGTCTTTTCTCCTCGGATCACTATTTAGATATTTGGTAGACATCTTCACACACAATAGGGTGTTCCAATGAGTGGTCTCATTAGAATAGGAAATGAAAGACAATTTGGTAGAGGTGGGAATAAAACCCAGATGGTCTTGGTGATCAACCAACCAAAGTACGAAGAACACAATGAATGCGTCACCTTCACTTCTTTATATTGAAGGTGTTTGATACAGAAAGAAGAACGCAGGAGATTATCAAGACACAATGTGCATAAAAAGTTAAAACAAATTAAAATGTACAAGAAGTGTTTTTCTTTTGTAATTTATACACTTCAATTAATTTTATTGAACTTCTCTATGTCACTTGTTAATTGAATATTGCTTTTCAGGACTATTTGGCTTAAACCGAGTCATCATACAGAAAAGATGTGTAGTAAAGAAAGTCATTGTTATTCGATTGTTCATTTGTGCTCACAGGTGTTCCAATCAACTCTTGCCTTTTTGATATTACACGTAAAAATTCGTTCCGGCAATTCTCTGAAGAATATAATCCTCCGAATACATTGTCCATGAAGTTCAAGATTTCTGCAATTTCTGCTAATCTAAAACTTTTTATGGCTCTTTTTTTATTATCACCTTTGGCCCCAACCTTTCTGAATAACTTTTATACTTTGACCGTGGAAGTAGGGAAGGAAAGATACAGTTTGTGATATGTATATCGGAGAGACAACAAGGAAAAAAGCGACAGTCAAAATTGCTGTTGTAACCGAGACTCAAACCTGTGCCGCTACCCAATGCTCACTTCTAGTCCGCGATCTTTGCTACTGGACCACAAAGTCCGTGTTTCTGAAGTCGGTGAGAAATATTATAATTAACAGTATGGGAGATGAACAAGGTTTCACTTAGTCTCACCATGCGAATGCTGTGGTGTATATTGAAGAGAGGTCACTCACTACCTTCCCCATTCCTTCTCCCACACACATAGAAAAGTGTTGTAAGATGTGACAACTCTAAGGTTCTATAAAGGCAAGGAGACAAATAAAAATCATAGTTTCCTCTCTTCCATGCATCCATGCAAACTTTAAATCACTGAAAGCGATCCGCCGTAGCTCAGTTGTAGAGTGTTGGCGAAGCATTCGGGAGGTCGTGGGTTCAATCGCAGCAACCGACTATCTTGACTAAGATTTTTCCGCACCTATAACCGGGATGACACCTATAACTTAGGCCCTGTCCGATACCTTCCCGCATCCTTTCTCCTCACCTATCCCGGCCTGATCCTTAGTTGGCTATAAAGGTCATAAATAAAATTCAATTGAATTTTAAGCACTGGATAGCTATTGATTTTTAAGATATCTATGATACAAAATTCTAATTCTGTCTAAGCCTATATAAAGTGAACAAACTGTTCGGGAACACCCTTTTATTTTTAACTCTTAAAGGAATAAAATACAATTATATAATTAGTACGATGAGCTAGAAAGGTTGTTTGACCGATTACCGAAGTATAATTCGAAAATTGTGTTGGGTGATTTCAATGCAAAGGTAGGGAGGGAAGAAAAATATAGACCTACTATAGGCAAATACAGTCTT